>OX359268.1:33206234-33508734 GCA_947179155.2 Hedera helix | reverse complement strand
TTGATGAACACCTCTGAGAGAACAACGACTAAATTCAGAGAAAGCAGAGCTACAGGTTAATATATCTGAACATGTCAGAAAAGGGAAAAGCACTGACACAAGCGGCAAGAAAGTCAACATCAAAAATATTAAAGATCTGCTCAAAGCCAAAGGAAACCAACGGGATTTCTTTCAACGGTAAAATTTGCTCAGAGTTATAAAGGCTTACATAACAATCAGAAAAAGAAGTTGTTGCAGTTGTTGAAAAATATACACGAGAGAAATGATGATAGACAACAACCGATCGTAGAGTGAAACAGAAAATGAATATACTGAAGGACTCTACGATCCATCAGAACAAAAACACTGAATTGAGATAAACATAGAGATGTATAACTCTATTACAAGAGAAGTGTTCAGAGCTACTAGGCACATGGAAGAGAGAAGCTTAAACACCAACTTGATACATACATGGTAGCAACTGAGTACTAAAAGGAATGAGCATCACAGTCATCTCAGAAGCCCATCTCGAGAAGCAACAAACTGTCTATGATAAGAAGGAACAACTGAGTATAAAAAAGAAGAAGCATCACAGTCATCTCAGGAGTTCATCTCGAGGAGCTATCAAGTACCAAAGGAGCTGAAGTACAAAAGCCTAGCAACACATTTGGTGATCTTGAGTAGTTGCTGAATATCAGAAAGAAGGAGAATATCAACGACAAACATCAGCAGCATTCAATGATGGATCATAAGCAGCTGCTAAGTACCAGAAGATAAAGAAGATCAAAGTTCATCTTAGCAGCACAACTCAACGAACATCCAACACACAAAAGAGGGTCAAAGGATCCTTGCCCGAATGGCTAAAATGAAATCAAGTCTGCTGGACTTGTTGAGTACCGAAGGGTACAAGAGATTCTAAGTCTGCTGGACTTAGTCTACAATCCAAAGTTGCTAGCTTTGATGAGGGCAAGAGTGTCCTAGTCTTAATGTGACTAAAGGAACCAAAGCTGCTAGCTTTGATGAGGGCGAGAGTGTCCTAGTCCAGAGGACTAAATCTTAGTGGATTTTCTACTGTCAAGTAGAAGAGTGGAGTAGGAGTTATTCAGTCTCCGAACCACTATAAATCTCTTGTGTCATTTACTTTATGTCTTTTATATTCTGCACAACATCTGCTTTCACCCATACTAGATTAACACACTAAAATGAAATGGCTCATATTTCTTTAAGGGTTAATTAAAAGTAAAATCCGTTGTGCTTGAATTGATTCTATTATTAATAACTAATATGCTTTCGTTACAAACTTAAAAAGTTTTTAAGAGATCTATTCAACCCCCCCCCCCCTTCTAGATCTCTATTGTGTTCACGGGAACTAACAGTTTAGACTCATTCATATATTATGAAATACTTATTAATTATAATTTGATACATAATTTTGTATTTATTTTTTAAATTATTTTTGTCATTGTAATATTATGAGAGAGAGAAAGAGAAATGATTAACTGATTGATTAATTAAAAGTTTCTTAGTGAGTGTCAATTAACGTTTAGATTATCAACGGACAAAACGAAGAAGGTGACGTAAATTAATTTATAAACCGCAAACAAAGAATTAAATTAGAATGAAACCATAAAACAAAAATAAGAATTAAATTAGAATTTGACCAAAAAAACAAAAATGGAGCGCCCCCCCCCCCCCCCCCCCCCCCCCCCCCCCCCCCCCCCCGCGGTTAAAATATTTATCTATTCTATGTATATCATTAAAAATAATAAGTTGTTATGGTTTAAAAATTAATACTGATATTATAATTTGAAACAAATGTAGTAGTCCTCTTTCAAAATATAAGACCATTATTGATTTTTTTAAATTAATTAAAAATATTTTTAAATTAACATGAATTTCTTTAATTTTAGTCAATACACTATTGAATATTATAAATTATCTAAAAAGTATTATTCATTGTAATATTTTTAGTTGCATAGCTTTTAATAAATTATATTAATTTTAAGTTTGAAAATATTTCAAATTAACTTTCAAAAGTTAATAATAATCTTTTAAAATTTATCTAAAATGTATTATTCATTAAAATATTTTTAGTTTCATAGCTTTTAATAAATTATCTTAATTTTGAGTTTGAAAATATTTCAAATTAATTTTTAAAAATTAATAATAATTTTATATTTTAAAACATATAGAATATATATATTAGGAGATTAGTTTACTAACCTGTGTCGTTTTATACTCTCTTTAAACACTTGATCTACACAACTGCATATGTATAATATATATCGTGTTGATTCTTAACTGTGAAGATATAGTATTTTTGTTCAGTCTCTATTAGTACTTCCTTTATTTCTCTTTCTTTTGGACATGAAGAAGACAGCTTACTTAAGCTTCACAATTTCTCTTTTTATATATGTGCAAATGAAATTTTTATACTTTTTGTCTAAAATGTCCATCAATGGATTTTTCTCCTCCTGACCGTCGCAATTTTAATGGTATATTTGGTTATTTGTTACTCCGTCCCAAAATAAAAGTCATTCATTGACTATTGTGATCAAATTAATTATTTTTAAAATTAACAATTAAATATACATATTTAAGTTTTTAAAAAAACAAGCATTAAGATTAATACTAAATTGTATGTAGTTTATAATGTTTATAGACTTTTTACATATATATAAAAAAATAATAAGATATATTGATTTAAAAAATGGTCAATTTAATCATAAAAATCAATAAAAAGATATGTAAAAAAGGCAATTCTATCTTAGATTAAAAAGAAGAGTAAGCTAATATTTCCCATGAAATCTTCCAGCGTAAATGGTGCAGTAGACAGTTGAATATATAATGTGTATAAATAATTGTATATTTGGGTTGGAATGGAAAATAATGCAATGAAAATACCATTCGTCTCTATTTATCATATGTATTAGTTAAGACTTCTTTTGTGTCATTTATACATAAAAAACCTCATAATAAGACTAAATAAAACAAAATTAAATGTAGAGAGATTTTGTTGCAGTAATACCTTCTTTCACTTGCACTTTGTCACTTGCAAAAAATTCTTAACCAAGAAAAGGGAGGAGAAAAACTATATAATATAATGCACATTGTTATAAATTATAAAATTAAAATTAATTTTTTAAAAGTCAATATAAAATATTTTTAAATTTAAAATTAACATAATTTATTTAAATTTTAAAAATAATAAATTTTATAATTAATAAAAAAAATTGTTAATTTATAATTATATTGACAGAAACTAAATAAATTCATATTAATTTTAAGTTTAAAATTGACTTTTAAAAATTAATATTAATTTTATAATTTAGAACAAATATAATATTAAAGATATAGCTTATATTTCAATAGGAAACAGCTCTAAATCTATAGCTATGTAGATTAAAAGGCCAAGTATACACATTTAAGACGGCCATGAACTTCTACCTGTTTATAAGGTCGTACAACATCTATGAACGTGTCTAACTGGCTGACCAAGCTGAACAGAGATGGTGTAACACAAACACTAAAATTAGAAACTTCATAATGTTTTGTGTTTTTCATCAAATATTGAGGTTCACTTCTCAAAAGTCAAATGTTAAAATTATGAAGTATCACTAAAAAAATATTTATGTTATACAAAATTATTCTTATTTTAATGACATTATGCTAATACCACTCGCGCGCGTGTGTATATATATATATATATCAAAAATTAAACTTAAGTAAATAGGCATCTATCACAACAAACATGTGATATAATAGAACAAATAAATTAAAAGCTGAAACCATGTATTTGCATTTTTAAGAGGCAAGAGTGCTTCTTAGCTTCTTGGCATGTAATTTTGGCACTTCACTTCATTGCAGAATCAAAAAAAAAAGGCTTCCAGCTAAACACTATACAAGCTATCCAAACATACACACCATGTATTCAACAAAATGTTTAACCAAAACATTAGCAGCCCAAAAGACTCTAAACACCAGTGGAACCAAAGCCACCAGCACCTCTCACGGTTAAATCCAAATCAGCAACCTCAGTAACTTCAGGAGTTAAAATCTTCTCAATAATAAGCTGTGCAATCCTATCACCAACCTTCACTTCAAAATCAACATCAGAATAGTTGAACAAAATCGCCCCAACTGGACCTCTGTAGTCGGCATCAATCACTCCAGCCCCAACATCAATCGAATGCTTCCATGCCAAACCTGATCTTGGTGCTACAAGTACAATTCAATTTAATTCACTTCAATGCTGAGGCTATGGTAGGCAACACAATTTCAAGTTTTAAAGTTAAAATTCATTACAAATTTTTAATTAAATTTCAATTCCAATTCCAAAAATATAACACCTAATCCAGTCATATCACTGTATAAAATCAACTACAGGAGTGATAATGGTTCCCAAGATTATGGACAAAACACCCAGACCTACTCACAGCAGTGGACTCCATTATTGGGTCCCCTGTTGTGTAGAGCAATGATTTTGGATCAATGGCTGCTCGAGAACTACTTAACTGTAATCTTTGTTTCGTTTCAAATTAATGAAAATCTAATTGGTTCTTGTAGAATACCTTTCAGTTTACTACAATAAGCATATAAGAAAACAAGAAAGTAAATAACAAATAGAAAGAGAATAGCCAAGAAAATATTTATTAACATTATAAAGGATTAATCCAACCACACAAAATAATTGCTAAGCAATAAACAGTAATTTGTTTAGAGATCAGAAAGGATAGTAAAAGATGCTATTGAATACTACTCTGGCAAGTCTCCATAACTTGAAAGCGCCATATTATAGTTTTATTATTAATAGGTTTAAGCAATCCACTCTAGAGATAAGCAAGCAAAACTATCATTTATCCATTCATGTCACATGCCCAATTCAATGACCCTATAAGCTGCTTCAATATTACTCCTATTAGACTATTAATACTTACTTTTTATTTTATTTTTTTAAATAATAAACAAACTCAAGTGTCTGCTGTGAATGACCCAGACTGAGAGCATAAATGTAAAAGGCACCATAGCTTTTTTGAATCTAACAATTACACGTCTATCTATATATAAAACACAAGCATATACTTGGTTACTCACCTTATATTAGTCTGTTTTATAATAAAATTTAAATTATTGTATTTTAGTTAAATTATCTTTTTCACTCATTAACGCATAACAAACCATTCCACCCATGACTTACCATGGATTTCTTTTTTTTCTCCCACTTTCTAATCCTTATTTTTCCTCTTATCTTTTCTCATCTATGTTTATTAAGTTTTATTCAAAAAATTTAATTTTTTTCTTAATTGCACACACATTAAGCATGCCACATAGAATAGTTACCAACACGAAAAGATAGAGAAATTTACCAACACGAGCATATGTGCCTTCAGGTACTGCTATGCTTAAATCTGTGGGAACCAAAGCTTTGCCTCTAGCTGGTACTTTAGTCTCTATTGAACTACATTAATTGAAAACAAAGATTATTCAAAATCCATATATAATAGGACCAAATAATTGAACCCTTAAACCCAAAATTTCACAAAAACTCTCATAAACCCATAAATCAAAACATAAAAATGATCATACAAATATACACTATATAAAAAGACGGAAACCATTAAATTACCTTGAGAGATCGTACCCAGCGGAAAGAGGGGATGCTCTTGTGGGCAAAATTGCTTTTTCAGAGAGCTTCTTCACCCGGAAGAACTGGGTTGGATGCGGTTGGTGGACTCCATATTGATCAGTATTCTGAATTTTGGGACTTGGGCCTTTGATTTCGGGACAGTTGTTCTGTGGGACTGGTTGGGCCATTGAGATTACTCTAGGACAAGAAGAGGGAATGCGTTGAAAATGAGAAAGATTTAAGGGATTTTTAAGAGTAAGCGGTTGTATATAAAGCTGAATTGCCCGCGAAAGAAACATCTATTTGCCTACAATGGCGCCAAAAGGTCCCGCCATTTTTTTTTTTGTCATTCATAGGGTCATCGTGTTCGTGGGCTCAATTTCGTATACTCGGTCACAAAAAGTTTTTGATTTAAGTCCGCCTTCTTTTGTTGCTGCTACTTCGAAATTTGATGGTTTGGGGAGAGTTAACCTAGATGTGTAACTCATTAATGACTATTTGATATTTTGATTTGAATTTCTTTGATTTCTTAATTAATATATATGTTGTAGTATATATGATTTTCTAGATAGGGTAGGCTATTAGCGTATGCCTTATTTTAAGTTTAAAATAAGGGTCTTTTGTTTTGGATTATTGCTCTCTATTTTGGCTGTATAATGCACACTCAACGGATGAAAAGATATATCGAAAAATTTAGCAAAATCTCTCTCTTGCATTCCTTTGTAGTTTCAGTTTTATAACCCATTATCAACACAAAAATTCTAACCAATTGAGACGGTAAAATTTAAATTCTTGCTTGCAACTATTTATTATATTATTAGCTTGGCTTTACAGTTAATAATATAATTTTTTTCTTATATCTGGCTTGACTTTGCTGTCGATAATATAATTGTATTCATATAATTGGCTTGACTTTGCCGTCAATCATGTTCTTTTAACTTTTAAATTATATTCATATATTGTTATTCATTATTAAATTTTGTCATTTATAGTGGTATACCGTATATCCTTGTTGATCTCACAAAATTTGGTGAAAACCTTTTTACCATTTATTAACTTATGGGAATAACTTGATTATGCGAACTACCGCATGCTTGGTGAATATCCCTTTGTATTCATTCCTTTGCATTTTATGAAAATAATCTGTCTACGCAGACTATTGCATGCTGGATAAAGATTCATTTGCAGTTTTATATGCAACTGCTTACTGTTTGGATTTTTATCTAATTTATGTGGCATAAGAATTAGGACTTTGTCATCATCAAATAGGGGAAAAAAATGTTAGTACAAATGAATAAGGATTTAATGAATATCGTATAGTTAAATGTATGATAATTAAATAATGATAATAATCGTATAGTTAAATGTATGACAATGATATTTGTATAATTCAGTGCATAAACTACAAAAATGATTATGTTAGGAAGAAAGTTGTCAGTCCTTATAAAAGAACAAATTGTACAAAGACTTAAAATTAATATGAATGTATATTTGTAAAATGTAACTTTTGTAAAATCTTTATTTAATTTGCATTGTACAAGGACTTAGTTTAGAATAGATCAAACTTATTAGGTTGATCATCTGAGAAAAAGTGTTATATAGATTTTAAGTGGACAAATTGTGATTTCAAGTTCAAGATTGCTTAGCAACAACAGAATCGTACACCAAGATCAAGATCACGTAACAACAGCAGAATCATACAGCAAGATTAATATCGTATAACAACAGCAAAATCGTACAACAAGTTTAAGATCATATATAAACGACAAAATCGTGCAGCAAGTTCAAGATCGTATAGCAACAACAAGATCGTATAGCAACAACAAGATCATATAACAAGTTCAAAATTATATTACAAGCATATTAAAAAAAGATCGTATTGCAAAAGAGATCTTATAGTAATGACAATCCTAGAGCATAAGACTAGTTCATAAAGCTCATTCTAAGTCTAGTAAAGATCAAATCGAAGAGCAAATCAAAAGAAAAGACAAAAACAAGCTTGTAAAAAGATGGTATAAAAATTCACATGCACGGAACAAGTTGAAGCAGCAGAATGAAGATCATCAGAATGGTGAAGTATAAAGAGATGAATTCACCGCAATAGATGACTCCATCAAAGAACTCTCCAGTAAAAAAAGCAAGCTGAGAACGACTAGCCAAAAAAGATAAAGAGAAAAGGATGTAACAAATGACTAAGACTAAGGATGATTTGAAGAAGGAGACAAGGCACACAGTATGACTCAACAATCGATAGAAGATAAGGAACAAAGTGTGTCAACTAATGACTAGACATTGATACACAAAGGTACTGACCATAAATAATATTGACAAAGAATAATAAGGCAAGGGGGAGCTGATCAAGATAAAAAAAATGAACCTAAGCAAGAAGTTCAGACAAAGATTCAATTGACATAAATGCCAGCTTCAGACAAGCTCAAGGAAAACCAGACAAATATATCATGAAGAATGATGATATTGACATGAAAAGATCTAAGAAACATAATTTTCACTATGACAGAAAGAATGCACTAAACAGAGACAAGTGTAAGGAAATCAAAGGGCTTACAAAGTCAAAGAATAAAGTCAATCATAAATACTATAGATCATAAAGCAGATTAAAAAGTACACAACATGGTCAAACTCTAAGTTCGTAGAGTTGACAACTGAGAAGAAAACTAGTAAAGTTGATCACAGAGTAAAATACAAGTTCGCATTGAAAAGATGTAATCTTATTGAAAGAAGACCAGATCATGGAGCCAAGTGTTGAATCGTATTGCAACTACTGGAATGTATTACAAGCTTAATCGTATTGCAAGAAGCTGAATCTCTAGGCAAGATTTAGTTCATATTGTGAAGGCAAGTTCTGATCTTATTACAACATCACGATCGCAATGCAGAAATGACAAGATCAGTTCGTATTGAGAAGACAAGATCATATAGAAGGACTCAATTCGTATTGTGGAGATATGATCATATAAAAAAGGGAAGAACGTTAATCGTATTGTAGAATCTCAACTATATGATCAGTTCATTTTGTAAAGTGAAAGCTGTTAGACTACTGAAAAAATAGACATGCCACAGATTGAAGAGCCCGATGAAATCTTTCCAAGTCAAAGTTGAAATCTAGGAATCAGAGCATGTTCGTGTCTACTGACTAGTTTAATTTTTGAAATATCAGTCGACTGTTGGATGCAAATGATGGAGATTAAGAGAAAATGTACAATATGATGTCATCCACATGGTTGCCATTTTTAGTATACTAAAAATGAAGACAGGGACAAAAGCAAGTTGAAACTTATCTATAAATGTCAGCATGAAATCTTTTAAGATCAGGACATTAAATGAAGTAACGATTACTATACAACGGACAAATTAACAGATATATCTCTATAAATATAAACTCTCATTTGAAATTCAAAATGAGATAAGGGAGAGTGAGCAAGCAAAAAAAGATCTGAATCTCAAAACCGTAGAGTTCAAACAGGAAAAATAGAAGGAAAAGAAAATCAATCTGCAGAAAGAACATATCATTAACCCAAAGTTTGTAAACACTTTAGAGGATCAACAAGAAAATGATCAGAGCAAAAAAGAAAAAGTCATATCAAATGGCTCCAAAGATAAATCACTCAACTACTAAGTTTGAGAAATGATAATTTAATAGTTAATCAAGTTAATAAATTTTATTAGTTTGAATTAACTAATAAATGAAAAAGGATAGCCAAGTGAAATAATTATTTTGAATAATTATGTAAGGAAATAAGTTAAATCTTATATTATAAATTAATATACCTTAAATGTTAGTTGTGTGTGGCAATGTGGGAGGCTAAACTAAAGATTGAATTAAAGTCTCAGGAAATGAATAAGTAATTAACTTATTTAGTTAGTGGATTAGCTTGAGTATTTTATATAATTGTTATTCAATTGAAGGATTATGTGATTAGTCAAGGTAGCTAATTAATTTAATTAGTGATGACTAAATATGGAATAAAAAAGAAAGCCAACAAATTTAAGAATTTAATTGAATGTTAGTCAATTGAATTAATACCCTAAGTTATTATTTAATTAACTTGATGGGTTAAATTAATTAAAAAACAAAGTGAAAAATTAAATAAGCCCAATAATGTGAGTAAATTAATTTAAATGGTTAGCCTAATTTATAAAATGGGAACAAAAAGAATTAAAAGCCTGAGACTTTTAATTACACTAATTACTTAATAATGGGAGTATCACGTAGCCCAGCACTTTTAATTAATTAAATCATGCCAAGTCCAATTAACTAGCCCAATGTGTAACTTAAAGTTTAAAATTAAAATGGGACCATGAATACTTATAAGTATGCTCACTCATATATATATATATATATATATATATATATATGTATATATATATATATATATACATATATATATATATATATATATATATATATATATATATATAAAGAAGAAAAAAAAGCTAAAAATCGGCAGCCCTTATGTAGTGGAGTGGTGAAGAGTTTTACTTGGTTCAATAAAAAGCTAATGTGCTTTGTAAGAAGGTGTAAAAGCATGGTTGATTTGGTTAAACAAAAATGATACTTACACATTTTATATGTATAGGTTTCTGAAAGCTTAGTTAATTTGAATTAAAACAACTAACACTTACTATTTGTTAGTCATTTTAACATTCATTAAGTTCATTTATAGAGAGAGGTTAAAGAAAAGCTAGAGAAAGGAGAAAGAAATAGAGAGAGGTTAGAGAAAACATAGAGGAAACTTTCGTTTTTGAGAGAAGTAGAGTAAGAGAAAAAATTTTGGAGGACCATTTTTAGGTTCAAGAAGAAGAAGAATGAGGTCATCTAGCAAAATCTATAGCATGAAGTAGACCTAGAGCAAGCTTAAAAAAAAAGGTAACCTTCTGAAAGAGGGTAGTAACGTGTTTAAGGACGCCGTATCAAGTCCATATAAGTTTTTCAGAACCCGTTTGTATTATGTGCAAAGTTTTTGGTGTTATGTGAAATTCTTGTGAAATTGTTATGTGTATAAAATTTATGAAATAATGTGATATTAAATTGTAGATATTCAGTTGATGGTTGGTGTTAATTGTTCTATATGAATATTATAACATGAGGAATGTGAGCATTATTATTTGTATAAATGTTGTTATATGAAGCATATATGAGATGTGTTCCATGTATAAATACGAAATGTGAAGCATGCTTAGATGAAAAAAGATATGCACTATAAGTATGGTATGATAAAGATGATGTATGTATAAATTGCGGAACATGATTAAAGATTATGTATTTAAGATGATGTATGTATTTATGTATAAAATGCAAAGCATTATAAAATGTAAAGTATGTTTTATGTGATAACTGTTAGACTTACTGGACAATGTAGTTGCTCACTCTTGCTTAAAATTAATATTTTTAGCGAAGCAGAGAAACTCAAATGTTTCGATATAGACAACGAAAAAGGAATGATTAATGACTAGAAGAATTTTGAAGTTAAAGTTTTTATTAATAAAACTCTATCGTCAGAACTTATCTAAATGTTTTGATGTAACCCATTAAGGGTAAGAATGTTTGCAATGTTCTCTGTTGAAAAAACTTTAAATTAGTGATCGTTTAACTGTGTTAGATGTTTGATACTAGTTCAAAACTTGGATGTTTTAATGAAAGAAGAATGTATAGAATGAAAGAATTAGAGTTGGATTGTGACTTGTAAATACTCATAATTAATGTATTAAATAAATCATAATGTATATGATTTTGAGTGTATTTGAAAAATATAAAGATAACGATTATGGAATAAAGAAATGTTGTAAATTTTTTAGTTAAATGAGTTGTTATCAATTATTTTATTGATAAATGATGTGGTAATTAAGAAAGATGTTGTATTTTAATGCACAATGTCCGCAATAACAAGTATTGGGATTTTAAAAGCATTACAGTTGGTATCAGAGCTGATAAATTATAAACCTTAGGTAGGAGTACCTTAGACTATAACCGTAGAGAAGTTAATAAAGATAGTGAATGAATAAATTCAAATAGAGTTTAAGTAAGAAGAAATGAATTTAGGTAATTCATATTTAAGTAAAGTAGAAGTTAAAGATACGTATGAGATTAGGATAACGTATAGAGGATTATCTAAAAGAGGATCTTGAAGAGATATAAAAGAAATCATAAGAGGATGGATAGGTTGTAAAACGATTGAGAAAGGGTAGGATAATCATTGAATGAGACGATCGCAGAGTAATGCAATCGTAAAGTTAAATGATTATAGAAAGGAAGATGATCATAAACTAGGTTTTATAGTAAAAAGCCTAAATAATGCTATATCGGATCATAAAGTGATCTAGAAAGATGAACTTGTAACGAGTTGTAAGTGATAAAATGCGACTCAAAATAATTCATATTTGAATAATTCCTTATATGGAAAGAGATTTGTGCTTGGTTTAACAACCACTTAGCTTCCTATATTGATAAATCATTGAAATCGTGTGTTGAGCCATTCAATTATATATATGGAAAGAAGGTAATTTTTTTCTCATTTATATATTTGATAGTCACTAATGTGAGATGATAAGGTTACATGTCAGTTCTTAAAACTCATATTTATGGTAAGTTCGTGACTCATAATCGTATGGTATGTTTCTGAACCCATAGGTGTATGGGCAGTTCTTAAACTACATATTTTCATGTCAAGTTCTCAAATTCATATTATTGTGGAAGTTCTTGGACTCATAATGTGTGGTGAGTTCAATGAACAATGGTTGTGGTATAGCATTATAGGTCAAAAGAAAGGACATAAAGTGAGAGTAAGAGTTCTCATAAGTTGATTAAGATTAGTATGATAGGATATAGATAGAGTTATTAAGTTAAGTTGAAATGAGAAAAATTGGAGATAATTTAGGATTGAGGGTGCATTCAAAATCTTTTAACTATGTTAGATCTTCAAATATTTTAAAATGATGCTTATACTCGCACTTAAGTGCATCTAAAATGATATATTCAAGTGTTGAAGTATAAAAAAATAAAATAAAGTTTCGTTGTCCATGTGTCTACGTTAATTGTTTCGACTAGACAAAATTGATATTAAAACATCAAAATGTATTTGTGGAATACTCAACGCACTGTTGCAACGGTGTAGTATGATGAAGTCATAAAATAATTTTTAGTTATTTGAACTGTTTAAAGTTACGCGTTAATGTCATTTGTTTCGGCTAGACACCTGTGGTAAGAAATGACAAAAATTGAAAGTTGTTTAAAATTTCTCCAATCCATATTGCTTTGGTGCGGAATCTGGTATTAATTATGAAGTGAACAACCCTAATAAAAAGGGGGTATTAAGTACGGATGTTTGATTCCAATTCACGTATGGACGCATGTGTCGTCCAAACGTTAATATGTTGGACACAACATAGGGTACGATAGGTTGACCCTTAAAGTATTAGCAGAAGATGTTTACAGTTCTTGTGATTGGTAAAACTGCCTAGTAGATGATGTTTATAATCTATGTAATTGTTAAATATTTTGTTTTTGGTTTACAGTGTGAAGGACTGAGAGTGAAATACTGTTAAACATAGAGATGTGTTCATGGTCTTTATGACCCCTCAGCATGATATGAAAAAATAAATTAAAGAATCTTTTTGTTTCCTAGTTATTTACTCTACTTCATAATTATTAAATAATTGTTGAAGACTCCTGAAAGATATTTCATTATTCTAGAAATTGAATGTTTAGAAGGTATGAACTTCTTAGAGATATATGATCATAGAATGTGATGATAAAAGAGAAATCCTCAGAGGATGAAAAAGTAGTGTAGCCATTAAAGAGATGATGTAATCAAATATGACTAAATAGAGGCTAATTTGAAAACCTAGTTTTGATAAAGAAAAATAGTAGAGGTAATTATACTATAATTTTGAGGACTAAATTCTTAGAAGAAGTGGTGAATGTAATATTCCGGATATTTACGAGGCTTATAAATATGATCTGAAATGATTAAGGCGATTGTATAGTACGATACAATAATATAATAATATAATGTTTTTAAGAATTATGCTTATTTGTATATATGCTAATGTTGAACCTTTCCACGAATGAAAAGGAGGAAATGGAATAATAATAATAAGAAGTAAGAGTTGTAAGTTAAAGGTTATAAGATCAATAGTACCAAGTAATGGAATAGAAGAGAAAATTATCATATAAAAACTAGGGATTTAATGATGGTAAAGATGTTAATATCTATGTTAGGGTAATTTGAGGAAAAAGGATTATATAAGAGTTTAAAAATAAATTGAATAAAAACGTTCGATAATTATGATTTCGGGGACGAAATCTTTATAAGAGGAGAATAATGTGACAACCTAGATTTTTAGAACATATTTTAAATAAGAATTTTGTGAATGAAATTTGAATTTTATGATAAGGCACAAGGAATGTGAATATATAAACATATATGTGTTATATATGTGACACCCCCAAATATGGTCCACACAACCCAAACTTGAGTTGTCAAAATATACAATAACTATTACAATACAACGTACAACGTACCACAATACAATATTCGAATAATACACAACTAAGTCTTCATTATTATTGTCACACTATTTTACAACTTATGAAGACTAATACTGTGACGCCCCCAAATCTGGGCCCACACAGTCCAAACTTGAGTCGTCAAAATACTACAACAAAATTATTACAACAAAGCACAACGTACAACAATACAGTGTATAATAATACACAACTAAGTCTTCACTATTATTGCCACACTATTTTACAAAACGTGAAGACTATGATAACTATTCCTCGGACCCTCACTCCATTCCCCGGCTAGACCCTGTTATGTTTTCATCTCCTGTTGAAAAACAATGGAACAAAAGAAAGGGTGAGCTCAAATAGCCCAGTAAAGAATATCATGACTAAGATAATGACGAATAAATTATCATTAGTCTTCAACAGTTGAGTTCTTGATATAATACAATAGACTACAAGGTTTATATCAAAAACTGCAGTTAAATTCTTAAACAACGTTCAGATCAATAATAGCAGCGGAATGAGTAATCTATTAGAAGAATAATGCAGACTATAATGTCCACTCAGTTCTCTTTTTAGGAAAAACATCATCAACTTTTATCATCTGAAATATCATTAGTCAAGATAATACAAATTCACAGTTCCTGATCATAATCATGCAGATCAACAGTTCATCTTTGCACTACGGGCCAAAGATATTCAAAATAGCACCAACGGTCATGATTATACCAGATTCAGCCTTTGGTCATAATCATACCAAACAACAGTTCATCTTTGCACTACGGGCCAAAGAGAACATTCACCACGTGCCATAAAAGACACCGAACAGATGTATCGCCTTTAACCTATTATATCGCCTTTAACCTATCATCTGTTCAACAAATATATCACATCTGTGCCCCCGGCCACAGATATTCACAACAGCTTGATTTTTGGATGATTAGAATGATATAAATGATGAACAGAAGAAATAGGATAACAATAAGTATCGGAAGTTTACTTTGTACAGATTCAAATAATGTCCAAATTGTCAACATGATGTGGAGTGAAATTTAAAAATGATATTCAAGATCCACAGTTCAGAATAACGGTTACAATTCAATAGAAAGGTTCACGTAAATAGGAAGGTTCAGTTGAAATAATGAAGTTCAACTATTATGGAACATATAATATTTTCAGGAATTATAGAAGCAATAGTTCCATAATAAATTTCGATTTAGGAGTATGAAAGAAAATAATATCCCTTACCGTAGCAGGTTTGATTAACAAAAGGTGAAGGAAATTAATACAAAGGGTTATTCACCAACAGGCGGCAATCCGCTCCGTAAGGTTATTCCCACAATTTAATAGAATTTGAGTACAAAGAGTTATTCACCAAACAGGCGGCAATCCGCTCCGTAAGGTTATTCTCAGAGATTAATAATGAATGAATACGAAAGGTTATTCACCAACAGGCGGCAATCCGCTCCGTAAGGTTATTCCCACAATTTAATAGAATTTGAGTACAAAGAGTTATTCACCAAACAGGCGGCAATCCGCTCCGTAAGGTTATTCTCAGAGATTAATAATGAATGAATACGAAAGGTTATTCACCAACAGGCGGCAATCCGCTCCGTAAGGTTATTCCCACAATTTAATACATGGAAATAAAAGGCACGTCTTATGAGTAAGGAAGAAACAATATTATTATCGAGAATCAAATAATGATAATCCCTTACCATAGTACGTTTGAATAATGGAAGATGAAAAAGATGGTATCCCTTACCTCAACACGTGACTGGATATTGATTTAAATGAGGTTGATTAACTTGAACAGTACACGTATACTTATAGATCTTCACAAATACTCAAGATGACTTAAGCACACTTAGAGAGAACTTTCACAAGAAGTATTTAGAGAGAGAAAGAAAGAATAAGTAAGGAAGTTTATGAAAAATCCTTAAGTTAAGGCTTCTATTTATAGCCAAAAATCTTATCATTCATTTAATCTAAACCATTCATTTAAAGATCATCTTTTAATCTACACCATCCATTTCAAATATTATATTATCTTTAATCTACACCATTCATTTCATATCACCTAATAATCACCTAACTTTATATTATAAACAAATCAATTTAATTATTCAACAATAATTCACACTTTAATCTACACCATTCATTTCATATCACCTAATAATCACCTAACTTTATATTATAAACAAATCAATTCAATTATTCAACAATAATTCACACTTTAATCTACACCATTCATTTCATATCACCTAATAATCACCTAACTTTATATTATAAACAAATAACTTTATCAATTCAATTATTATGACTAATTGTTATAAATACAGTATAGTTAGCTCTTAGATATCAAGTCAATAAATTAATGAAATACAACTGTTTAAATAACATCATAATAGAGATAACAATAATGTAAAAGAAAGCATACGTTACTGTGTAATGACAATTATTGATTCAATAATGTGAATTACTGTGCATATGTTACTGTGACAATTATTAGGTTCAATAATTTTAAAAACAGTGCAACAACAATTATTGAATTGATAATATAAAATATTATGCAGTGACAATTATCGATGAAATGATGCGTAACAGTTACGGTGTCAATTATCAGACCAATAATATGAGACACTATGCAATACCGTGTGTTACTGTAGAGTACCGTGTGCTACAGAAAATACCATAAACTACCGTATGCTACTATTCTTTTATCACCGGTATTTTAACAGTTCCGTTGACTATTTTTATTTAAAAAGGTTACTTCTGTCGTTTTCTATATCCGACAAATATTCCGTTGTGGGGTCCACCAATAATTTATTATTTCGGCGCCGTCGTACGACACGAATATTCCCCGACCAAACGAATATTCCCCGACAAAGCGAATATTGTCCGACAAAATAAAATTTGCACATAACATCCTTAACTTTCAATTTTGTTAATTTAACCACTTACTGTTTCAAAAAAAAATATATATATGAAGAAAAATTAAATTTTGTATTTCATAAAATTCGGGGTCTTACAACCTCCCCTCCTTATGAAATTTCGTCCCCGAAATTGACGTACCTGACATATCGAAGAGGTAAGGATACTTAGATTTCATCTCAGATTCTAGCTCCCAGGTCATTTCCTCTGTATCTTGGTTCCTCCATAAAACCTTAACTTGAGGTATAACCTTTGAGCGTAGGATCTGCTCCTTCTTATCCAGGATCTTAACAGGTACCTCCTCGTATGTTAAATTCTCTGCTATAACGTCTGGTTCTAACTCAATGACGTGGTTTGGGTCCTTCACATATTTACGTAACATAGATATGTGAAAAATGTTATGGATGCAAGACATACTTGGTGGTAGGGCTAGTCTGTAGGCTACGGTTCCTATTCGATCGAGGATTTCAAATGGGCCAATAAATCGAGGGTTGAGCTTTCCTCTCTTTCCGAATCTCGTAACCCCTTTCCATGGAGAAACACGTAAGAATACATGATCTCCGACGTTGAAATTTTCGTCTCTCCGATGAAGATCAGCATAACTCTTTTGTCGTTCTTGTGCGGTCTGTATTCGTTGTCGGATCATTTGGATCTTTTCGGTCGTCAAGCGTACCAACTCGGGTCCCAACAATTTTGCTTCTCCTACCTCATTCCAACATATTGGAGAGCGACACTTCCTTCCATACAATGCCTCGAATGGAGCCATGCCTATGCTTGCTTGGTAACTGTTGTTGTAAGAAAATTCCACCAATGGCAAGTACTTATCCCAACTTCCTTTGAAGTCTAATACACAAAGTCTCAAAAGATCTTCGAGGGTCTGGATCGTCCTTTCCGATTGTCCGTCCGTTTGAGGATGGTATGCAGAACTAAAACGTAGTTCAGTGCCCATAGCTTTTTGTAGACTGATCCAAAAGCGTGAAGTGAATCTAGGATCTCGATCAGAAACTATGGAAACTGGCATGCCATGCAATCTCACGATCTCATTTATGTACATACCGGCAAGACGTTCAAGTGAAAAGTTTTCTCGTATAGGCAAGAAATGAGCAGATTTGGTCAATCTATCTACGATCACCCAAATTGCATCTAAGCCTTGAGAAACTTTTGGAAGACCCGTCACGAAGTCCATATTGATGTGTTCCCACTTCCATTCGGGAACTTCAAGTGATTGTAATGGACCTTTAGGAACTTGATGCTCTGTCTTGACACGTTGACAAGTTAGGCACCTTGAGATAAACTCCGCAATCTCTCTTTTCATATTGTTCCACCAAAATGTATGTCGAAGATCTCGATACATCTTGGTACCTCCTGGGTGGATTGCAAACGGCGTGTTGTGTGCCTCCATCATGATTTTATGCTTTAATTCAGGATCGTTAGGAACACAGAGTCGAGAGTTGACTCGAAGTATTCCTTTCTCGTCGATTCTTGCTTCGGGAATGGCACCTTCTTGTACTTTCTTTATCATGTTTATCAGTTCCGGATCGGTAGCTTGAGCAGCTTTAATTTTATCGATTAAAGTTGGTTCTACTCGCACGTGAGCAATCTTCGAGTGGGTCCCTGGTGTCTTTAGCTCTATCTCCATCTTTTGCAAGTCGTACAAAATACACTTTTGTGTTGTCAGCAGTGCACTTGTACTTGCATAAGATTTTCTGCTCAAAGCGTCAGCTACAACGTTCGCCTTTCCCGGGTGATACTGGATTGTGTGGTCATAATCCTTTAACAGCTCAAGCCAACGTCGTTGTCGCATGTTGAGTTCCTTCTGGGTGAAGAAATACTTGAGACTTTTATGATCCGTATAGATATCCACTTTTTCTCCGTACAAGTAATGTCTCCAGATCTTCAACGCGAAAACGACTGCTGCCAACTCTAGATCATGAGTAGGATAATTTTTCTCATAATCTTTGAGTTGTCGAGAGGCGTAGGCTATAACCTTTCCATGTTGCATAAGGACACAGCCTAGACCTTTGCCAGAAGCATCGTTGTAGATAACAAATTCTCCTGATCCTGATGGTATGGTCAGAACAGGAGCTGAAACCAGTCTCTTCTTGAGTTCTTGGAAACTTTTCTCGCATTCCTCGCTCCATATGAATTTTGTGCTTTTCCGAGTAAGCTGCGTTAATGGAGTGGCGATTTGAGAAAATCCTTCTACGAATCTCCGATAATAACCAGCTAGACCCAGAAAACTTCGGACTTCGGTTACTGTTTTGGGTTGTTCCCAATTTAGTACCGTTTCAATCTTCGCAGGATCGACTGATATTCCTTGACTAGAAATCACATGCCTAAGAAACGCGACCTCCTCAAGCCAGAACTCACATTTCTTCAACTTGGCATATAATTTGTTTTCACGGAGCTTTTGTAGTATCAATCTCAGGTGTTGTTCATGATCCTCGCGACTCTTGGAGTATATGAGGATGTCATCAATAAAGACAACCACAAAATGATCCAAATGTTCCTTGAATATCCGGTTCATCATGTCCATGAAAGCTGCAGGAGCATTAGTTAGTCCAAAAGGCATGACTAAGAACTCATAATGCCCATAACGAGTTCTGAAAGCAGTCTTTGGAATGTCCTCAGCTTTAACCTTTAACTGATGATATCCAGAACGGAGATCAATCTTTGAGAAATGTTGAGCGCCTTGCAATTGATCAAACATGTCATCAATCCGAGGTAACGGGTACCTGTTCTTGATGGTGACATGGTTCAATTCTCGGTAGTCAATGCACAATCTCATACTCCCGTCTTTCTTCTTCACAAATAGAACAGGAGCACCCCAAGGTGATGCACTCGGACGAATGAAACCGGTATCCAACAATTCCTGTAGTTGGACTTTTAACTCTTGAAGTTCAATGGGAGCCATTCGGTAGGGAGCTTTGGAAATGGGCTTGGTACCGGGTTCAAGATCAATATAAAAATCAATTTCACGGTTTGGGGGTAAGCCAGGAAGTTCTTCAGGAAAAACGTCAGGAAACTCATTAACAATGGGAATATCATTTAAGTTTGACGTATTTTTATTCAAATCAGTGACATGAGCTAAAAAGGCTTGACATCCGTTTTTCAATAAACGAATGGCTTTATGGCTAGAAATAACAGTTATAGATTTCAATGGTTTAGTTGCTTGAATTTGCATGACAGGTTGATTAGGAATATGAAAACTAATAATCTTATGAAAACAATCAATTTTAGCATGATGGGTAGTCAACCAATCAATTCCTAAAATCACATCAAATTCATGCATCTCCAAAGAAATAAGGTCAACAGGTAATGTGAGGTTGTTGATTTGAACTAGGCAAGATTTATAGATAGTAAATGTAATAGGTATTTCTTCCAATGAGGTTTCAACTGATAAGACAAGATTTAAGTTTTCAATAGTCAAATTTAAACGTTGAGTACATATAGGTGAGATAAAAGAGTGGATAGAGCCAGTATCTAATATGGCATAGACTTCACGAGAATTTATGAATAGCTTACCGGTTATCACCTCATTCGGTTTCTTGACTGTTATCGTCAAATTGAATCCCGAATACTTCATTCGGATCTTCACGTATTTCAACCATGGGAATACCACTGAATAATTTTCTAGCAAACTGTTTCTCGGGTTCATCAACTTCATCAGTAGTAAGGTACCAATGATTTCCATTAAAATAGTATTTTCGATAGACTGCAGTTTCCACGATAGTGACTAACTTAACCTGAATTCCTCTAAATTGTAACGCCCAAAAGTATAGAAACATCATTTTTAAATAATCTTGAAAATCATAGCTGGAACACCATAAATCCCAAAGACTAATATGAAAAGTCCATATATTCTGATCATTTGTGATAGAATATAACCAGGTGATATCACTCTCCCAATTAGTGAGTAAATTAAAGGCAATAATTTCCGCAAGTTCGTTACTTCCTTTAATTGCTTCTAAGAATGGATCTGGAACGACTGTAGCAGAGCTTTCACCTTCATCCTTACTGGATAGAACACGCATAATTTTTGCCTTAGGCAAATGATTCAACTCTGAGTTTGTAAGAAGATTATTCGTCGCCTCTTGTTTTGCAGCTACATTTGTTTCGGTAATTTCATAATTAACCTCCTGATTTCCAGATGCCATACTTAACTGTGGTCACAAAATAAATGTTAGTTCAAATAAACTGACTCATCTCTTCATGTTCCTACATTCAAATCGACTCATTAGATAATAAAATCTATTTTAGGTAGGACACACTAGTGACTGATTCTATTCGTCTCTCCCCTCCTAGTTCTACCCCAGATCTCCATTAAAGACCATATCCCTAAGCTCTGATACCAACTGTGACGCCCCCAAATCTGGGCCCACACAGCCCAAACTTGAGTCGTCAAAATACTACAACAAAATTATTACAACAAAGCACAACGTACAACAATACAGTGTATAATAATACACAACTAAGTCTTCACTATTATTGCCACACTATTTTACAAAACGTGAAGACTATGATAACTATTCCTCGGACCCTCACTCCATTCCCCGGCTAGACCCTGTTATGTTTTCATCTCCTGTTGAAAAACAATGGAACAAAAGAAAGGGTGAGCTCAAATAGCCCAGTAAATAATATCATGACTAAGATAATGACGAATAAATTATCATTAGTCTTCAACAGTTGAGTTCTTGATATAATACAATAGACTACAAGGTTTATATCAAAAACTGCAGTTAAATTCTTAAACAACGTTCAGATCAATAATAGCAGCGGAATGAGTAATCTATTAGAAGAATAATGCAGACTATAATGTCCACTCGGTTCTCTTTTTAGGAAAAACATCATCAACTTTTATCATCTGAAATATCATTAGTCAAGATAATACAAATTCACAGTTCCTGATCATAATCATGCAGATCAACAGTTCATCTTTGCACTACGGGCCAAAGATATTCAAAATAGCACCAACGGTCATGATTATACCAGATTCAGCCTTTGGTCATAATCATACCAAACAACAGTTCATCTTTGCACTACGGGCCAAAGAGAACATTCACCACGTGCCATAAAAGACACCGAACAGATGTATCGCCTTTAACCTATTATATCGCCTTTAACCTATCATCTGTTCAACAAATATATCACATCTGTGCCCCCGGCCACAGATATTCACAACAGCTTGATTTTTGGATGATTAGAATGATATAAATGATGAACAGAAGAAATAGGATAACAATAAGTATCGGAAGTTTACTTTGTACAGATTCAAATAATGTCCAAATTGTCAACATGATGTGGAGTGAAATTTAAAAATGATATTCAAGATCCACAGTTCAGAATAACGGTTACAATTCAATAGAAAGGTTCACGTAAATAGGAAGGTTCAGTTGAAATAATGAAGTTCAACTATTATGGAACATATAATATTTTCAGGAATTATAGAAGCAATAGTTCCATAATAAATTTCGATTTAGGAGTATGAAAGAAAATAATATCCCTTACCGTAGCAGGTTTGATTAACAAAAGGTGAAGGAAATTAATACAAAGGGTTATTCACCAACAGGCGGCAATCCGCTCCGTAAGGTTATTCCCACAATTTAATAGAATTTGAGTACAAAGAGTTATTCACCAAACAGGCGGCAATCCGCTCCGTAAGGTTATTCTCAGAGATTAATAATGAATGAATACGAAAGGTTATTCACCAACAGGCGGCAATCCGCTCCGTAAGGTTATTCCCACAATTTAATAGAATTTGAGTACAAAGAGTTATTCACCAAACAGGCGGCAATCCGCTCCGTAAGGTTATTCTCAGAGATTAATAATGAATGAATACGAAAGGTTATTCACCAACAGGCGGCAATCCGCTCCGTAAGGTTATTCCCACAATTTAATACATGGAAATAAAAGGCACGTCTTATGAGTAAGGAAGAAACAATATTATTATCGAGAATCAAATAATGATAATCCCTTACCATAGTACGTTTGAATAATGGAAGATGAAAAAGATGGTATCCCTTACCTCAACACGTGACTGGATATTGATTTAAATGAGGTTGATTAACTTGAACAGTACACGTATACTTATAGATCTTCACAAATACTCAAGATGACTTAAGCACACTTAGAGAGAACTTTCACAAGAAGTATTTAGAGAGAGAAAGAAAGAACAAGTAAGGAAGTTTATGAAAAATCCTTAAGTTAAGGCTTCTATTTATAGCCAAAAATCTTATCATTCATTTAATCTAAACCATTCATTTAAAGATCATCTTTTAATCTACACCATCCATTTCAAATATTATATTATCTTTAATCTACACCATTCATTTCATATCACCTAATAATCACCTAACTTTATATTATAAACAAATCAATTTAATTATTCAACAATAATTCACACTTTAATCTACACCATTCATTTCATATCACCTAATAATCACCTAACTTTATATTATAAACAAATCAATTCAATTATTCAACAATAATTCACACTTTAATCTACACCATTCATTTCATATCACCTAATAATCACCTAACTTTATATTATAAACAAATAACTTTATCAATTCAATTATTATGACTAATTGTTATAAATACAGTATAGTTAGCTCTTAGATATCAAGTCAATAAATTAATGAAATACAACTGTTTAAATAACATCATAATAGAGATAACAATAATGTAAAATAAAGCATACGTTACTGTGTAATGACAATTATTGATTCAATAATGTGAATTACTGTGCATATGTTACTGTGACAATTATTAGGTTCAATAATTTTAAAAACAGTGCAACAACAATTATTGAATTGATAATATAAAATATTATGCAGTGACAATTATCGATGAAATGATGCGTAACAGTTACGGTGTCAATTATCAGACCAATAATATGAGACACTATGCAATACCGTGTGTTACTGTAGAGTACCGTGTGCTACAGAAAATACCATAAACTACCGTATGCTACTATTCTTTTATCACCGGTATTTTAACAGTTCCGTTGACTATTTTTATTTAAAAAGGTTACTGCTGTCGTTTTCTATATCCGACAAATATTCCGTTGTGGGGTCCACCAATAATTTATTATTTCGGCGCCGTCGTACGGCACGAATATTCCCCGACCAAACGAATATTCCCCGACAAAGCGAATATTGTCCGACAAAATAAAATTTGCACATAACATCCTTAACTTTCAATTTTGTTAATTTAACCACTTACTGTTTCAAAAAAAAAATATATATGAAGAAAAATTAAATTTTGTATTTCATAAAATTCGGGGTCTTACAAATACAGCTACAACTCGGACCTTCACTCCATCCCCTGACTAGACACAGCTATTCTCTTATCTCCTGTTGAAGAACAATGGAACAAAAAGAAAGGGTGAGCTCAAATAGCCTAGTAAAGAATATCATGAATAAGATAATGACAATTAAATTATCGTTAGCCTTCAACAGTTGAGTTTTGATAGAATAATTTAAACGGCAAGTTTTAATTCAATAACTGCAGTTAAGTTCTTAAACAAAGTTCAGATCAATAACTGTAGCAGAATAATAACCATTAAAAAAATCATATGGACCATGATGTCCACTCGCTTCTCTTTTTAAGAAAAACATCATCAACTTTTATCATCTGAAACACCACTGACCATGATAATATAATTTCGCAGTTACTGTTCATAATTATGCAAGTCAACAACTCATCTTTGCATTACGGGCCAAAGATATTCAATATAAAACCAACGGTCATGATTATACCAATCTACAACCTTTGGTCATAATCATACTAAACAACAGTTCATCTTTGTCCTAGGCCAAAGAGAACATTCACCACGTGCCTTAAAAGACACATCATCAAATATATCGCATTTAACTTATCAATGCCTTTAACCTATCAACACATTTATCCAATATGTGCCCCAGACCACAGATATCCACAACAATTTGATTCTTGATTATTAGAATAATAACAGATATATTAATAATGAACAGAAGAAACATGATAAACAATAAATATCAAAAGTTTACAATTTTTACTTTGTATAGATTCAAATAATGTTCAAGTTGTCAACATGATATGGAGTGAAATTCAAAAATGATATTCAAGATCCATAATTCAGAATAACAGTTACAGTTCAATAGAAAGGTTCACGTAAATAGGAATGAGCAATTGAAATGATATTAAATGAAGCACAAATTGTTAAGAAAATTATAATCATTTCAGAAGTTTTACCGAACAATACTTATCATAGTAAGTTTAAGAGTATAAAAGAAATGATATCCCTTACCGTAGTAAGTTTTAATAATGGAAGATGAAAAAGATGGTATATCTTACAAGTAAGAAAGAAGATAATATCTATTTATGATGATGAAAAGAATGATACCCCTTACCTTATCACGTGACTGGATATTGATAAAAATGAGGTTGATCAACCTATATATTTATAATATAATTAGTAATTATCACATATAAATTTCAAGGTGTATGATAACTCATATATTATGAACTATCAAAATTATTTATATAATATAAATTTTTGTAGTGTAAAATAAAAACTTCAAAAATATTTTTTGAAATAATATTTCAAAATAAATCTTCCAAATGAAGCTTTTTAAAATAAATCTTCTCAAATAAAAGTCTTATAAATGAAGATTTGTGAATACCGTGTGAAATAGGTATTTGTGCAATTACTACTCTTTAATAAAATACTTACTTAAAAAATTCATGCACTCCTTTTAATTTGCAAACACTCAAGATAACTTTATTATTCTCAGAGAAAACTCAAAAAATACTTGTATAATTTTTTTATGTTTTATGTGTGATTTTTCTTTTCAGTTGAACAAACTATTTATAGGAGAAAAGAAGGTACTATGCGCAGTAGGTGAGGCACGCCAATGCTGAATTCGTTCAGCAAGCCAGTGCTGAATTCGTTCAACACTTTTTTTTGAAATTTTAATTTCATATAAAACAAAATCTTATTATAATATTCATAATAAAACAAATAACTTTATATATTATATTTATAATAAAATAAATAACTTTATATAATATATTATAATAAAATAATATATTATAATAAATCAAATATCTTTCCCCTACTTACCATATTTTTCTTCCCACCTTTTTAGACTTTTTATCCAATGTATCAATAATTAATATCACAATAATTCAACAATAATGTAATAAATACGTTGATGATTATTAATTTAATAATATAAATTACTATATATTTGTTACTGTGATAATTATTAGGTTCAATAATTTTAAAATACAGTGCAATAACAATTATTGATTCAATCATATAAAATACAGTGTAATCACAATTATTGAATCAATAATGCAAAATACTGTGTAACAACAATTATTGATGAATACTGTGCAATGACCATATTATCAGATCAATAATATGAGATACTGTGCAATACCGTGTGCTACTGTAGAATACCGTGTGTTATAGTAAAATACCATAAATTACCGTATACTACTATTCTTTTATCACCAGTATTTTAACAGTTAAAAGTAATAACACCGTTGACTATTTTTATTTAAAAATGTTACTTCTGTCGTTTTCTATATCCGACAAATATTTCGCTGTAGGGTCCACCAATGATTAGTTATTTCGGCGCCGTCGTACAACCAAATATTTCTCGACAAAACGAATATTCCCCAACAAAACGAATATTGTTCGACAAAATAAAATTTGCACGTAACATCCTTAACTTTTAACTTTATCAATTTAACCACTTATTGTTTCAGAAAAAATATATATGAAGAAAAATTAATTTTGTATTTCATAAAATTCGGGGTCTTACAATATAAGTCAAATAAGAGATGAGATAGTCATGGAGAAATAAAATTCGTATTTGAAAAGTTTTATGTTTATAAGATGAGATGAAATATATTTGTATATATGTTTTGAGAAATGGGAATTTAATAGTTAAACAAACTAATAAATTTATTTAGTTTGGATTAACTAAGAAGTGGAAAAGGATAACCAAGTGGAAAAGTTAATTTAGAATAATTATGTGAGGGGATAAGTTAAATATTATATTATAAATTAATATAGCTTAAACGTTAGTCGTGTGTGGCAATGTGAGAGGCTAAACTACAGATTGAATTAAAGTCACATGAAATGAATAAGTAATTCAATTATTTAGTTAGTGGATTAGCTTAAGTGTTTTATATAATTGTTAGTCAATTAAAGGATTACATGATTAGCCAAGGAGGTTAATTAAGTTAATTAGTGAGGACTAAATATGGAAGAAAAAAGAAAGCCACAAGAATTTAAGAATTTAAATAAATTTTAGTCAATTGAATTAATACCCTAAGTTATTATTTAATTAACTTGATGGGTTAAATTAATTAAGAGACAAAGTGAAAAATTAAATAAGCTCAATAATGTGAGTAATTTATTAAAATGTTTAGCCCAATTTATAAAATGGAAACAAAAAAATTAAAAGCTTTTTAATTACAATAATTACTTACAAGCTTGGTAATTTAAGTGAGCCAAATGATTTATGTAACATGCTATTTACATAATGTGAGTATCATGCAGTCCAACGCTTTTAATTAATTAAATCATGCACAAGTTCAATTAACTAGCCCAATGAGCTACCCAAATTTTAAAATTAAAGTAGAACCATGAATTCTTGCAAGTATGCTCGTATATATATATAAAGAAGAAGAAAAAAGCTGAAAATTGGCAGCCCCTATATAGTGGGGTGGTGAAGAGTTTTGCTTGGTTCAATAAAAAGCTAATGTGCTTTAAAAAAAGGTGTAAAAACATGGTTGTTTTAGTTAGACAAAAATGATACTTACACATTTTATATGTATAGATTTTTGAAAACTTAGTTAATTTGAATTAAAACAACTAGCACTTACTAATTATTAGTCATTTTAACATTCACCAAGTTCATTTATAGAGAGATATTATAGATAAGTTAGGGAGAGGTTAAAGAAATAAAGCGAGGTTAAAGAAAACATAGAGAAAATTCTTATTTTTGAGAGAAGGAGAGTAATAGAAAAAGCTTTGGAGGACCATTTTGGGTTCAAGAAAAAGAAGAAGGAGGCCATCTATTAAGATCTATAGCAAGAAATAGATCTAGAGCAAGCTTCAAGAGAAGGTAACCTTCTGAAAGAGGGTAGTAACGTGTTTAAGGATGTGTATTAAGTCCAGACAAGTTTTTCAGAACTTGTTTGTATTATGCGCAAAGTTTTTGATGTTATGTGAAATTCTTGTGAAATTGTTATGTGTATGAAATTTATGAAATAATGTGATATTAAATTGTTGATATTCAGTTGATGGTTGGTGTTAATTATTCTATATGAATATTATAACATGAGAAATGTGAGTATTCTTATTTATATTAATGATATTATATGAAGCATGTGTCAGATGTGGTGCATGTATAAATACAAAATGTGAAGCATACTTAGATGAAAAATGATATGTACTATAAGTATGGTACGATAAAGATGATATATGTATAAACTGCAAAACACGATTAAAGATGATGTATGCATGTATTTATAAAATGTGAAACATGTATGAAATGTGAAGTATGTGATAACTGTTAGATTTACTGAGCAGCGTAGTTGCTCACTTTTGCTTAAAATTAATATTTTCAGCGAAGCCGAGAAATTCGGAGGTTTCGATATAGACAACGAAAAAAGAACAGTTAATGACTATAAGAATTTTGAAGTTAAAGTTTGTATTAATAAAACGTTGTGGTCATAATTTATTTAAATATTTTGATGTAACCCGTTTGGGGTAAGAATGTTTTCAACGTTGTATGTTGAAAAAGTTGCAAATTAGTGATCATTTAACTTTTTTAGATGTTTAATACTAGTTCAAATCTTGGATATTTAGATGAAAGAAGAATGTATAGAATGAAAGAATTAGAGTTGGATGGTGGGTTGTAATTACTAATAATTAATGTATTACATAAATCATAATGTATATGATTTTGAGTGTATTAGAAAAATAAAAAGATTACGATTCTAAAATAAATAAATGTTGTAAAAAAATTATTTAATCGAGTTGTTATCAATTATATTTATGATGGATGATGTGGTTATTAAGAAAGATGTTGTATTTTAACACATAAGGTCCGCAGTAGCAAATACTGAGATTTTAGGGGCGTTACAATTTTGACTTCCATGACCTTAATTCTTGTCTTTCTGACTTTAATTATGGTATTTATGACCTTAATTCTGGCATCCATGACCTAAATTTTGGTTTCCATAACCTTAATTCTAGCCTTCATAGTCTTATTTCAGGGCCTTCATGGTTTTAATAATATTTGCAATACTGAATTTGATCTCTTTTTATCTATGACCTTAATTTTGGTTTTCATGACCTTAATTCTCGCCTTTATAGTTTTCATCTGTAATACTGATTTTGATATTCTTTTTTTCAGCATTAGCCCTCATAAGTTTAGACCACATTACATATAGGTCAAATGTTATCTCCACTAAAATTTGACTTCCTTAAAAAGTTAATGCTGTGTTTGGATTGAATAAATGAAATTGGTGATTAAATAAAATAATGAATGGAATGAAATGATTCATTTCATTCATGATTGGAATGATTCATTCCATTTTTAACTGGAATGATTCATTCCATTCCTAACTGGAATGATTTATTACATACCCTCCTCTAAAAAATAAAATTCATAAATTTTGTAGGAAGGGGAATGGTTCATTTAATGAGAATGAGTTATTTCATTATCACTTTAATTTGTGCAATCTAAATGTAGCATAAGGGTGTATTCTTGGAATGCCTTGAGAAGGATGTCGCATTTGAAGATTCGTTATTCCATCTTAATCTTTTTCCATTATTGTTGTCCATATTTTCAAACTCATCATTATTTCTTTTTCTATCATCACTACTTTTGGGTTGAACAATATCTTAGACGACCATTTATTTTTTTGCTCTCTTTTGAAGTTTTGCCATGGTTTTCGAAGGATTCTTATCTAAGATCACCTTTAGATTTTCATTTATTGCCACTGCTACAAATTGATCCAGGTTATGAACTTTTAATGCCTCATTTGTAAATCAGTTCAAATAGTCTCTTAGAGATTCACCATTCAATTGAACCACATACATAAGTGATGCCGAACTCCTAGCATGAGTTTTTTCTCTAATAAACTGATTTACAAACAACTTACCTAATTGATCAAAAGAACTAATTGAGGTCGGAGCAAGTTGTCTACATTAAGTCTGGGTTGGAACCTTTAAGGTTTATGGATTTTTTTACACTTTATTACATATGAGACATTATATTGCAACAAAAGTGCATCAAAAGTAAGTATATGATTTGTGGGATCATTTATTTCATCATACTCGTTGATTTGGGGCATCTTAAGTATTTGGGGAGAGGCTCATTTATAATATCATTAGTGAATATCGTGTTGAAATACATGTATTCACCGTGTTGATTATTTGGATTATGAAAAAGATATAACTTTTTGTTCGTTTCTTACATATGACGCCAATTTGATGCGTTAATCGGTAACCTACAAATTGGGGTTTTGGTTAGCGCTCGAACTTTTACCCTAACCACCTTAACTTTGTTGGAAAATATGTAAAAGTCTACCGAAATTGGGGCTCCAAAAAGACTCTCTAACTAATATAGAGGGATAGAGCTAATATTAGAATAAACAACGACTTTGAATATGTTGAAATATCCCTTATTTATAGTATAAAAGTCCTCTTCTTGAGGAGTTAAGAATTAGAATTTTACTAGGTTTTATAATCCTTCCAAGTTATCAATTCTTAATTAATCAAACTTTATACGATTTTTATCCTATATTGAATTTAATATATTTCTATAATACTCAATAAGAAAAATTATTATATTATCTTTTATCAATAGAGTTCTAAAAATAACATTTGCACCTGTCTATTAGTGAATTATTTTTATCCACATCTCCTTCAATCTTTACAAAATTGATTAATTATGAAAAAATGTTGGATTACTTTCATTTTTTAAGTAATTATATAACATAATATTATAAATCAATTGATCGGTGTTGAGTGTTATTATACTTATTAAAAATATATTCTTTTACCATACATAATGCAATTAAAAGGAAAATGTATTAAAGGGGAGTAAAATACATCCATTTCATACTCGCAGATTGTCAAAAACATTCCATAGTTACGATTTTTCACTATTTTTTGTAAGATAAAAAATGTTTTATTAATTCATTCATTTAAAAAAAAAATCATTTGCAAAACATAATAATAATTATTCTGCTATTTTTTTGGTATTGATAACTGCATAAAATTTTAAAATATATTTATATTTAATAATATAATTTTATTATCACATTATTATTATTAAATTAAATATCTATTATATTTAGAGATAAATATAAAATATAAATAAGAGTATATATTTTAAAATTTGTAGATTTTATAAACGAGCTATTTTTGTGTGACGTGGGGAGTAATTTTATTTATTTTTAATAATTATTTTTGTCCTTTTGTCTGCACTTTGCCCTTAACCTATATTGCCCCCCAATTCGTGTTTGTCTTTCGCTATAGCTTCAAGCAGTCCAGCAAAAAAAGGGTTTCTTCGGCTTCCCAACCTGTTTTCTCTCTCTAACTGCAAACTTCGGATCATCCATGGCTACCAGCACCGACTTCGATTCTCGTGATAAGCAGATCTCCAAAGGTAAGTTTCATTTTCAATTCCATTCGACCTCGGAATCGAACCTTCACTGCTATTATTCCCTTTCTATCCTTTTTACACGACCTTCAATTTCTTCATGCCGTCACGTACTGAGATTTTGGGATGAAGGGACTATATTTATGTGCAAAACCCTAGTTTATGGCTAAGATTTCATTGTTTATTGAGCTTGAAAAGGTTTGGTTATCCGAAAATGCTGTATTGCATAGCCACATTTCTTATATTCTCACCATTTCCTTTGATTTCTACATCACTGGGTGGTCAAGTTATGCTGGAGTTCTGTTTTAGGTGTTTTTTGGTTTACTAAAATCTTCTGATATATTTTGTATATTAGATTTGTGATAATATCGACTTAAGTTAATCCAACCTAAAAGTGACAGCAGTGAAATCAGCTTCTATGGATTAAAGTTTTTCTTTTTTTTACCTATATGTAGTATTTATTCCTTGCTTGCTGTTGGGGTTTACTCAGTTTATCTTACTACTAATGTTGTTTTCTATATTATCTATAAGAAAAGGCTTTTCACAAAACAATGATGTATAGATTATGTTCTTTTCATTGTTTTAATGGTTTTATTTCACTTGCGTTTTTTGTAAGATTACAAATGATTTTTTTGCATTGTGTGAAAATATGGATGATTAAGAATGTGAGATTTTAGAAGCTTTATACTGGAGTAGGATGTGGTGTTTTTAGTCCACATATTTTCCTGGAAGCATAAGACTACATTTAGAATTTTTTACTCTTCAATTAGGAGGTGGAGTAGAAGGTTTTATGTGATCAAGTCTTCTAGTCAGGATGGAAAACATAGTACAGTAAAAGGTATTTTGATTGATTTGTACTTGGATAGGATGTTGACATATAACCTCTTTGACCAAGTAATAATCCTCGTAGCATGTGAAAAATACAGTGATTTCGTGAGTTTGAAAGAAGGGGAAAATACAAGTTGCCACATGTTGAGCGTCCCCCAGTAGCCGATATAGTTGGACCACTGCTAAGATGGGTTGGTACCTAATACATATTAAAATGGATTTCATGTTGTGATTGTTGTCACTTGTCAAAAGTAAAAATATTATTGCCACTCGTAAAAAAAATATTTAATTTCCTGTCATTTGTGGAAGAAGTTGATTAAGTTTTTTCTGCCTGCTGTGTATCTTATATTGGTCTGTTTGTGATTGAGGAAGTGTGTGTAATTGTTAGTGTTTAGATTATAAGTTATAATTACATTATTCTCCATTACTAACCATATCACACAAGCACATACACAAAAACATAACATGCATATGTATGTGTGTCTCTTGGAGGGGTTTGAGCTCGTAAGACTTGAAGATGAATACTCTCTTTCCTTTATTTTGGTGGTCATGAGTTTACAGCATTATTTTAATGCGTGATTTCTCACTAAATAAGGTTGATTAATTGATAAATTAAGTGAAATTGGATATGTCGGAGGATGATGGCAGCACTGGGGGACATAGATTGATTACTTTATTTGACTCAGTGGCATAGTTTATATATTACTTATTTTTGCAGAAGAAACATATGAGCAGAGTTGCTTGTACTGCTGATTCATTTGGTTGTCCAATATCAAGTTGATAATTTTATTGGCGCGGACGTATAACTGAAATGTCAGAGTTTGCTTTGTCTATTGATTAGGAGTCATCAAATATACTACCATATTTTTTGAGTCTGCCTGTATTAATTTCTTAATGGTACAATGGACCAGATAAGAATTCTATTAATGCTCATAATTCTTTGCTGAATCCCACTAGATTAATTATTTAGGTTTGGCGGCATAATAGGGGACCTAGCAGGTGGTCACTGATTGTCTGCATTCTATATCATTTTAGCTTTTACTTCTTTATATATGAAGTAAAGGGTCATGTCAGTATAGAAACTGAGCACTTAGTGTATTTTTGATGTTCCATATTAACTCATTACAGTTTTAATCCAGAGTTGAATGTAGTATCTCTGGTTTTGATAGGCTTTAAATATCATGCACTCGGTCCTGAATTTGATGTTGTCATTAGTTTGTGTTAAATTTACTATTTCATTGCATTTTATTGGCACCGGTTTGATCTCTACTTGAATTAGTTATTAACATATATTCCTAATCTCTGCACCTGAATCTTGTTTAGAGAGTTGGGGTTATTTTAATAATTTCTGAACCTGATGCGTTCTCTTGAAATTTTTTTGAAGGCATCTATTCTAGTAATTGAACCTGGATTTTGTGTTTGCTTCATGTAGATGTGCAAGGATCTCACAATCCTGTTCCACTTTCACCACAGTGGCTTCTTCCCAAGCCTGGGGAAAATAAGACTGGAATACTAAGTGGGGTGTGTTATCGTTTACTCATACTTTCTTTTTCTTTAAAAGAAATCTTTTGTGGTGTTTTCTCTTTATAATTTTTTAATTATATATATGACAACTATATTTTTCCTACTTTGGAGTCGTCTTGTACTCTGTTTCCAATGTGTTAGTCTCTCAACTTAACAAGTATGAAATTGTAATTCGGCAGTGCTTCTACTCTTTTATATATGAAATAGGTGCAGGAGAACCAATTCAGTCCATATTCAGGTTATGCCGGTCGTCCAGATATAATGAAATCACCAGGTAATGGTGAAGAGATGCCTGATGCCCAGAAGAAAAAGGATGTTTTTAGGCCTTCCGTGCTTGATGCAGAATCTGGTCGCCGTGATCGCTGGCGTGATGAAGAAAGAGAAATCAATTCCACTATCCACAAGGATCGTTGTAGTGAGGTAGATAAAGAGCTTGGGGACAACCGCAAGGTGGATCGATGGACAGATAACTCATCAGGAAGACACTTTGGAGAGGTACGGCGTGCTCCACCAGAGCGGTGGACTGATTCAAGCAACAGGGATATCAATTATGATCAACGACGGGAGACCAGGTGGAACACACGCTGGGGGCCTGATGACAAGGAGACTGACAATTTGCGTGAAAAGTGGTTGGACTCCATTAAAGATGCTGACATGACTCTTGATAAGGGGGTTTCTCAAATTTCTTATCGTGGAAAGGATGAGAAGGAGGGAGATCATTATCGGCCATGGAGATCTAACTCATCTCTCAGCCGAGGTAAAGTAGACTCTCTTCATCAGCAAAGTCCAATTTCCAACAAACAGTTACCTGCATCTGTCCATGGTCGGGGACGTGGGGAAAATACTGTTTCAACCTTTTCCCTTGGTCGGGGCAGGGTTACTGGAGGAAACTCTATGAATAGTTTATCAAATTATTCACACTCGATGGGTTCCTTCTCTGAAAGAAGTGAAAGTCATGGAGATTCTTCTGCATTGAGATATAGCCGGACAAAATTGCTCGATGTATACAGGATGACTGATCTGAGATCCCACGGGAAATTTTTAGGCGGGGTTGTACAAGTGCCTTCCCTTACACAGGAAGAACCACTAGAGCCTCTGGCATTTTGTACACCTTCTTCTGAGGAATTGGTAAGTTTCCTGTATAATTTGTTTGTGCCTTTTTTGGTAGCACTTACTTTTTAACATAATTGTTAAATCTGTGATAGGTTATTATGAAAGGAATTGACAAGGGAGACGTATTAAGCAGTGGTGTTCCTCAAAGCTCTAAAGATGGATCTGTTGGACGGGGTTCGATTGATATTAATCAACCAAGGCAAACCAAGCTGGGTACTGCATACATTAAATATTTTTTTTATGTTAGCGTTCTGTTTGATAATGATAATCTATGTTTGTTTGATGAAAATTCCTTGAGCAGGAAGTAGAGAAGATCTACCTACTGTCACTGATAGTGCTGACAATTCCAAAGGTGGATATTTGAATTATTCTGACGGCATGTTCCATGAGAAGCTGATGAATCCATATGGATCAAATGCAAAATTTGAAACAGTGGAAGATCATCAGATATTGTCTGACTATAAATCAAATGCTGAAGGTATACTACCATTGATATTGTTACCCATTTCATGTTTTGAATCCAATTATTCTGAGCCAGGCTTCTTTTCGACATATATGTTAAATATTTGATAAGTCGAATGTTTCTTGCTTAGTTTGAGGGATTGGATTGGGTTTGTTATAATATGGCATTTTATGTTTGATACATGGAAATGAAATTATTATTTGTATGCAAACATGATGATTGCTTTCACTTTAGTGTTCTACATGTTAATTTCTCCTATTTGACCAATTCTTATATGTGCAGTTTTAAGAGAAGATGTTGTTTCTTATAGAAAGAATGATCAGATGGTCGCTAGTAAGGAATCAAGCATGCAGGGAAGTTCCTCTGTTAATCCTGGTGCAACATGGCGATCCTTATCAATAGAACGTACACAATTAGCCTCTCCCGATTGTAGAGATATTCCTGCTGACGGTCAGTCGAGAACTTCTGACTTTGGCTGGCCACAGTCACAGAAGGATCTCAATAATGAATTGGGAGGTGGACCTACATGGAAAATTGGTGATGATCCAATCATTAGAAGGCAACTATCAGCAGTCCTGGACAGGGAGCAGGAAACCCGGAATCTTTCACAGACATCACCGGAAGACCTGGTCCTCTATTACAAAGATCCTCGAGGTGAAATTCAAGGACCTTTTGCTGGCGGTGATATTATTGGATGGTTTGAAGCTGGATACTTTGGCATAGATCTGCTTGTTCGCCTAGCAAGTGCACCACATGACACGCCATTTGCATTACTTGGTGATATTATGCCCCACTTGCGTGCAAAGGCCCGTCCTCCACCTGGATTTGGTGTTCCAAAACAGAATGAAATGACAGATGCAGTAAGTAGGCCAAACTTCAGCAGTATCGCGAAGCTTCATGCAGGGTCAAGTGAGGTTGATATGATAAGAAATGATCCAAGGTATAAACAGGGTTCAACGGACGCTGAAAATAGGTTTCTGGAGTCACTTATGTCTGGTAATATGAGCAGTACACCGCCTGAGAAGTTTGCTCCTGGTGAAGGTTGCTTTTCACTTCAGAAAATTCTTTAAATTGGTTTCTAAAGTTAAAGGGGCTTACGTTGATTTGACCTAGCAATTTCCTTTATATTATTTTTTGCAATGATCAGTAGGTTTTTTTCTGCCTAAAATGACAAGGATGTAATTTCACTTTGCAGGTATACAGGGTTATTTTGGAAATAATTCTGGTGCAGTTCCTCCTTTGGGATCAGAAAGTGCAGACAACCTTTATCTCTTGGCCAAAAGGATGACCTTTGAAAGGCAAAGATCTATGCCTGGTCCTAATCCATTTTGGCCTGGGAGGGATGCACCTTCGGTTGGTCCAAAGTCCGAATATGTCCAGGAATCTGCAACATCACATTCAAGTCTTCTGTCATCAATCGCTGACAATCCTCGTCAGCAGCTTCATTCTCAGAATGCAGACTTCATGAATATCCTTCAAAGTTTATCTGATAGGTCTTCCTCTGGTGTCAATAATGGGGTAGGTGGTTGGTCAAATTTTAAAGTCCAAGGTGGTCTGGACCCGCTTCAAGATAAAATTGACATACTTCACGGTCAGAATATCACTCCTCAAGCTGCCTTGGGGATACAACAGCAGAGGTTGCAACCACAGAACCAACCCTCTTTAACCAATTTACTTGGTCAGGGTATTGATAATTCATCTGGGGTGTTAGCCCGTGAAAAGGTACTTTCTTCTGGTCTCTCTCAAGATCCACAACTATTAAGTTTGTTGCAACAGCAATACTTGTTGCAGTTACAATCCCAGGCTCCAGTTCCCTCGCAACAGCTTTCAGTGTTAGATAAACTCTTGCTTCTTAAGCAGCAACAGAAGCAGGAGGAGCAGCGACAGCTGTTGAGGCAACAACAACAATTACTTTCTCAGGTGCTGTCAGAACATCAATCTCACCAGCACTTTGGGGAAGCATCTCATGGACAATTACAGGCTGCTGGTTTACTAGGTGAACATGCTTCAATGGGTCATTCTCGGCTTCAAACATCTCATGAGTTGTTGCGGACTGGGTCGCAGGTTCAAGTACCCAATATGCAAGACGAACTTGTTTCCAACTTAGCAAATTTGACTCCAAGTGTCTCTCAGGATACCAGCATTGTTGTAGGTTCTGAAGCCTCCTCTATACATTTGCCCAATGACATGTTTGGGAGTGCTATGCATCAAAAGAATTGGGGTGCTAACTTACCCGAACGAAGTGATGAAATTCAACCAAAGGTTTCTTTATCGGCGTCCGCAGGGGTTAATACGTTACCTATATCACAATTAGTGGACAAATATCTGCAGGAGCAGGTGTTGCAACACAATGTGGGAACCGAGGAACCTGTCATAATTACAACATCCGAGGCTGCTATAAGTTATATGCCCTCAGAGCAACTGGGAGAACCTGCCACTGTGCCAACTGGGAAGAATGAGGTTCTGGTGCCCGAACAAGTAAATGATTTGAATGTCCCACCAGCAAAGGTGGCCACGGATCCGCAGACTGGAAGGGAACCAGTCAGCGACTCATCTGTTGTGAAAGAAGTAAAAAATGTTGAAGCCCGAGAGGTAAAAAAGGGTTCTGAGAAGAAGTCAAAGAAGCAGAAGTCTTCTAAGGCACAATCCTCTGACCCAGCGAAGGGACCATCTAAAACACAGCAATCAAAACAGTCTGAGTTGGAAGGGAAAAATAATATTGATGTTAATTTAAAATCCAGGATAAACATTTCTCCAGCAGAAATTCATGATGGAGCATCTCTTCAAGAAACACAAGAGAACAGATCTGACATGGTTACTGGTGAGATTGAGGATCCTCAACAAGGTAAAATCTCATTGCCTGTTCATGGTTTTGTAGAAGATGGTGAAATTGTGGAGGCCAAGAGTGGATCAGGACAGGCGGGCCTCGTCTCTCCGCTTAATGCACAAGTACATGGTGGACAACGTGCTTGGAAGCCTGCTCCTGGTTTAATACCAAAGTCTCTACTGGAAATTCAACAAGAAGAACAAAGAAGAGCACAGGCAGAAATGGCTGTTTCTGATATCTCCCCATCTCTAGGCTCCACAAGTTTTTCAAGGCCTAATCCATGGGCTGGGGTTGTTACTAGTTCAAATCATAAATCATTTAGGGAAATTCAACAAGATGGAGGTAGTACAGAGTTACAGATGGGGGACACCACGGGTTCTGTAAGTCAAAAGAGTAAGAAGAGTCAATTACATGATCTCTTGGCTGTAGAAAGAGTTCTTGATAGTATATTGAATCGGCCTCCATTACTAGTTAAAAGCTCAGAATATGATTCAATTGATGATGACAACTTCATTGAAGCTAAAGACACTAAAAAGAATCGAAAAAAGTCTGCAAAAGGTAAGAATTCTGGAGCTAGGGTCTCGGCACCTGCTGCTTCGGCTGATGCCTCTATTGCTTCAATTTCCGTTGAAAAAGGCAAAAGTTCTCGTCTTGTACAGCAGGAGAAGGAAGTTTTACCAGCTGTCCCATCTGGACCTTCTTTAGGAGATTTTGTTGTGTGGAAGGGGGAGACTGCAAACTCTTCCCCTGCTCCAGCATGGTCTACCGACTCAGGGAAGCTTCCTAAACCTACTTCGCTTAGGGACATTCTGAAGGAACAAGGTAAAAAGGTTTCTTCTGGCCAGCTCCAAAACGCAATGCCAATTCCTCAGAAATCAGTTCCAACTCAGACTTCCCGTGGAACTGGTTCTTCATGGTCGGCTTCTGGGACATCTCCTGCCAAGAATGCATCTCCAATTCAGATTATATCCCAAGATCCATCTCAAAGAAAGACTAAAGTAGATGATGATTTCTTTTGGGGTCCATTAGATCAACCAAAGCAAGAATCAAAGCAGTATGATCATTTCTCTCTTTGGCATTGTTTATGGTTGATTTTTCATTCCTGTTTCTGATCTTGTTTCTTTTTATTAATTTTGTTGCCCTTTTCTTTTGTATATGACACCTTTTCCTTTCATTTTATTCTTCAATGAATGGTTTTACAAATGGGTGTAGTTGCAGAAGCTGCCTTGCTTACCTTTTGTATCTTTTTCACTGCTTTTTCCTGTTCCAATTATTGTGGGAGTGACTCTCACGAGCTGATGATGAATTGTGTTGCTGTTGCTGCTGTTCTTTGTCACTTGTTATTCTCTGCACCTAAGAAGCATGGATACGGGTGCGTCTTATGGGGGTATGACGAGTCGCCAAACCTTGAAAGATGGGGATTCTTGTGCGGGGTGATTTGGCACATTTATGTGTGTGTGTGTAAAATTTTATATATATGGTAACATATTTAATAGAATATATATTACATAAGAAAACAAACAAATATCCAACAAACAATATGAGTTTCATGTTTCTATAAACATGAAGTCATAAACAATACCAAAAAATAATCATAGATAATTCAAAACACGGAAGTTATAAAAGAGGAGAGAATCCCCAAGTGTCCCCAAGAATTGGAGTATTCAATGCGGGGATATTAATGAAGAAGAATTCCTGGCTTCCTAGCTCTGCACAACCCTTATTTGTGGGGGGGGGGGGGGGGCGGGGGGGGGGGTGTTTAATGATGAATATAATATTGCTGCACTTGTGGTCATGGCTCTTAAGCATACGTGTTTGGCAACATTTATGCCTCTGCTTGAGTGTACTGGAGGTGTAGAATTTATCCTCTATTTGACACGATCTTATTTACAGGTATTAAACGATATCCATCTGTAACAGATGTCGTTAGAAACACAAAATACCTTTAATCTGATGTGGAATTCCTGATTTTACGAATATACCATGTCAAAGTATTGCATGTGTGGGCACTTTCGGATTTACAATCGATTAGATTAAATGAATGATCTCATTTGGGGAGATATGGTAGAACTACGCAACGGCCTTGAGCTGGATACAGAAAAAGTTTGCTGTTATAGAATTACGTGCATACAAGGGCCTCATCTACATAAATATGTTCATAACCGGGGATAATGCAGCGGGGCCTTGGGCAGGCCTATAATGACCTAGCTAAAGATTCTATGGTACTTTACATTCAATGTTTACTTATTTAACTCTATTTGAAACTACTTTTGGCCAGATTTCATAAATTACAAACCTACAAACCTATACGGATTAACAACTCCATTTAAACCATCTGATGATGGGAGTATAATGCAGAATTATTATTATTGCTCTCCTTCATATTTTTCCTATAAATGGATCTGAATTGAGTAGCTTCAGTTTTGTTGATTTGATGTGTGCTTTTTGCATTTCACTTGTTAAACATAGTATATGACAACATAAATTATTCTTGTAGATTTATATGGTTCTTAACTCTGAAGTTCATTATTTTTAGATGATATTTTATTTACGTCTCCACCAGTTGGTATTACTATTTGATAAAGAATGAAAGATAAATTTAAAATTTGTCCATCCTGCCTGCAGGTCAGATTTTCCTCAGCTTGCAAACCAGGGAAGTTGGGGGAAGAGTACTCCTGTAAAGGGAACTTCAAGTGGGTCAGTGAGCAGACAGAAATCCATGAGTGGCAGACCTACTGAGTCTGCATCACCTACGTCTGCTCACTCTTTCCTGAAGGGGAAAAAGGATGAAGTGTCTAAGCAATCGGGTAAGCCACTTTAAACTTGGTAATTGACATTCATTGACGGTCAACTTGATCCAACCTTTCTTACCTACTTTTGCAGAGGCTATGGACTTCAGAGATTGGTGTGAAAGTGAGTGTGTCAGACTTATCGGGACAAAAGGTACATCTTACTACTGCATTACTATTTGTTTACGGCTATCACTATCTGTTCGTTATTTTGGAAGTCTTGCGTGAATGTGTGAAACTGGTGATTGATAAGTATTACTTCATGTACTGAATGATAGGCATAAATATTTTTTGTTGCCAACTTGGGGAATATACATTTCTTATGAAGTGGATTCACCCAAACACAAAAGTTCCCAGTTATGTGTAAAATTAGCATGTTTGTTTTCTTGTCTACTGACCAGAATGAAAAAATCCAACCTTTCAACCACACTGTCACTTTCTCCAACAATTAAAAACAAGTACTCCCTTGGTTCCAAATTATATGATCATTGTTGACTTTTTGAAAGTCAATTTGAGATAATTTCAAGCTCAAAATTGACATCGATTTTTTTTTTAATTTTAATCAATACAATGATGAATATTGTAAACTATCTAAAAAGTATTACTCATTGTAATTTTTAATGTCATTTCAATTTTGTGTTTGAGGAGTATATTTTGGAATTGAGGGAGTATATTCTTTTGTTTGATTCTTTTTGTCCCACCCCAATTGCGTTGAGAAGGCTTAGAAATATCAAATGCCAGTCTTGGATTCTGCTTGAGCTATTGCTAATTTTTTCTCTTTTATCAGATACAAGTTTCCTGGAATTTTGTTTGAAGCAATCTAGATCAGAGGCTGAAATTTTTCTGATAGAAAACCTTGGCTCATTTGATCCTGACCATGATTTCATCGACAAGTTCCTCAACTACAAAGACTTCTTACCTGCGGATGTCCTTGAAATTGCCTTGCAAGGCCGGAATGATCGAAAGGTCACAGGATATGGCTCTGGAGATGTGAATTCCTCGGCCGGCAATGATATTAGGGACTCCAATCAGGGTAATGCAGTAGGTCCAGATGGGGTCACGAAAGGGGGAGGGAAGAAGAAAGGCAAGAAAGGGAAGAAGGTTAGTCCAGCAGTTTTAGGATTTAATGTTGTTAGCAACAGGATCATGATGGGAGAGATTCAGGCTGTGGAGGATTAGTTAGTTTTAATTAGTTGTAAATACATTTGTTCGAAGAACTGTGTAAATGTATTTTAGATTTTTGAAGTTCTCCATCCTTTATAGGGCGACAGCAGCAGCGCTATTTTAATCTGCTCAAGCAATTTTGTGTGTTGGTACTAAAGCTAACTTGTTTTGGTTATAAAGACCATACCCTCAAAGCATGGTGGCTGTGATTTGAATTACCTCAAAGAATGGTGACTGTTTTATGCATGTATTTCACTATTTATGGAAACTTTATGTTTTATTGTATGTTTGATATATACCTAGATTGGTAACACATTTATCAACTGTTATTTTGTTTCAGGCTTGCAGTTTTATACTTGGTTTCCAGTATTTTAGTTAAACTACACTTTTAAACAATGAAAATAATGATCTACCAAGTGACAGTGACCTATTCTGCTGTACTGATAATGTTATCCAACTGTTAAGTAGAGAACATTTGATCGTCTGATATTATCATATCTCAACCATCCTTACTAGTATTTTGGAGAATTTGCCCATGCGGTAGTAGAGTCCTGGCTTTACTCTTTCGCCTCGTGTATGTGTAGCGCTGTGTTATTTTGTCCCGTGTATAGAACACCATTTTCTGTTTGTTATTTTATAATCACATTGCAGAGGGAACTTGTCTGCTGGCATGCGAGGCAGATCCTCTGCAAATAATAATAAGATGTGTTGCTTACTTCTACGTAAGGTGTTCGAGTTTTATGTTTTGAGCCTGACAAATTCTTTTTTGAATTTTTTTCTCTGATGCAGTTTACTGTTCATTGCTATTTGCCCTCTTTGTCATATGATCTGGGTTCATTCTTATAATGCTTCCACCTTCATTTATGTTTTACATTTTAGAGAAGTTCATTTGATTTTTTTCCTGAACAATTTGAGAGATGAGATTGAACTGAAGAGAGGGCCACTCTTTAGTAAGATAGCACATAATATTCAAAATAGATGTGAATATATCTGATGCAATAGTTAGTATTTTAAGTTACTTAAAAAGTATCACTATTTTGCTAATGAGGTCTTGTGGTTAAAATTGAGGTATTGTGACTTAGGTCTCGAGTTTATTTTTTCTTTTACGTGAAACTTGTTTATCACGATTACTTTTTAGAGTTCATTTTTTTCTTTATGTGAAGTTTGTTTTCTCTTTATAATATACTTGATTATGAAATTATATTATATTGTCTAAAAAGTGGGGATTTCGAAAACAGAAAAAAAAAAAGTATCACCATCACAATTGCTTTTTAGTACCAAATTAACGTATTTGAATCCCCTCTATTACACATCCTCTATTATCTCTTAATACACATTTAGTGACAAAATGATTGTTTTCAATAACAGTACTAAGGACATAATTATTGACGACGATATTTATTGTGGTATTATTTATTTGTAACGAATTTTATTGTGTCGATATTATATTTTTCTATTGCTTAATCTACGTGGGAGAAACTGGAATATAGGTCAGAGTGTCTGACTTCTCCCCTGTCGCATTATTGCAACATATAATACATATTTCCATGCTTGGTTGCTTCCCTATAACGAGAAACCCAACAATCATTTTGGCGAGTTTTCCAAATATACATAACATAAACACCCATCATTACAAGTCAGTAATTTTGTGTTCAAGTACATCTTAGATTACCTTTGTTATTTTGGCTTTATTCTTTGTTTTTATTTTTCACATTATTACTTTATTATATAAACCACAAATTTATTGGTTTTTGTTCATTATTTCTTTTGTTCTTTTTTCATAGTTATAATATATTCCTTTATTTTATAAATTGACAATATATTGGTTTGTTCATTATTTGTTTATTGGTTTATTAAGGGTAAAAATGTCTTCAGAATAGAAGGTTAATGGCATTAAACATTTCTAGGTATGCAACAACAAAAACAATTGTTTCTTTAAAATAATTGTCATTTTATATTATTAATAATAATATAAAATGACACTATCAAATAATCTCTTCCGTTGCGTTTGAATTAAAGAAATGGAATATAGACAAGTAAATGAAATTCTTAAATAGTCGCACCAGTTTAATCTAATATTCATTTTTAGAATAAATAAATGCACACTATGACGAAACAACAATCTATTTATTTCTTTTCAAATAGATCTATCGAACAAAAACAGATAACAAACATACATCCATGAACAGCTTGCTATGACGAAGAAAAAAAGAAAAGAATGTTTTCATCGTAGAATCAACATTCAATAACATCCTATAACTTCATACAGCAAAATAGACCAACTTCATAGCAAAAGCCACAAATCAACATTAATCATCCGGAAGTACAACCTGAGAAAGTCGATTCCAAGGGACAGAGGCTTGAATCTTTTGCTGTAAGAAACCGTGAGCCAAGAACTGTGAGCCCAAGGCAATAATAGCCTATACAGGAGATGGCAAAGAGTACTGATAAAATTTAGACATTTTTGAAGGAGAATTTTTTTGAAGCGTTTTTCGAGATTTTTAGCATATTTTACGATTTTTGTTACCTTATTTGATTATGATTTTTATGTAACTTTAATTCTTATTGATTGGTGGATTAGGAACATATAGAATACTATAAATATAGATTTAAAGCTTTGTAATCAAACACATATTTTATTCAATATATTTTCTTGAGGATTATTTTTTATCTTTTGGTTATTTAAGAATTTTTAAGTTATTTCTTAGTTTTCTAGAGATTCAATATTTACTTATCATACAACAATTCATAATTGTGTGTGGCGTCTTCTATCATACATCAAGTTTCGATTGTACCAAGGTAAGACAACGGGTTGAGGTGTCGTTGGTGTTTCATTCAACACAATTATCCTACACAAGCAATTGTACTAAGGTTCTCGCTTCTAAATAAGCGACAGTTGAGGTGTAGTGCGCGTTTCACAATATAACTTTGCTAGAAAAGAATTCGGGCACTGTTAAGTGTACTGTGGACCTTATCAATACTCTCTCATTTTTATTATATAGGTCGTTTTAGATTTTTTCTCTCTCTCCATAATATAAGACATTTTACATATATCTAAGAAAAAAATCTAATCATTTCGTACTTTACCTTTAAAGATGGAGTAACTGAGAGAGAGAATGAGGAGTAATTAATTAGTCCATCGGTAGTAATAAAATTTTAAAATAATATTAATTACTTAACATTAGTATTAATAGAATTTCTTAATATATGTATTATATCTTAAACGATTTATATAAACGATTTATATAATAAAGAAGAGGGAGTACAATTTAAAATAAGTACAAGATTTGTTTCACCACACAAAAAGCAAGAGAAACCTGCTCTTCTTTGACACTACCAAATCAAGCAATGTGGCTCAAGTTAATGATCCAAAACCTGATTCTGGACTTCTTACACAAGCGATGTGATCAACACGAATATATTTAGCATGTAAGTATTTGTTAATAAACTATGGTTATGTTTGTTTGTAAAAAATATATTTTAGATTAGACTATTTATCTTAATTTAATATTATTTTGTACTGTTTAATCTTTTAATGAGGGATTATTTGTCCCTTAATGTTGGACTATTAATCCTATAAAATCATTTAATAGTTTAATAGTTTAAAATGAAGAAGACAATTAATTTTAATTTTTTTATGAAATTATATAATCCCACATAAATAGTCTTAAGAATGATTAAAAAAAAAGGCCATAGGACTATTTAAAGAATTATTAATCTTCCATCATCGGATAAAATAATCTGAAATAGTGTTAACTTAATACAAATAATCTAAATAAATATAACCACGTGGAATGCAGAATGAAAAGTTACCAAATAACCGTTTTTGACAAACTCAATCCCATTCGACATGACTTCATTTTTTTGAGCAGTACTTATGACTGGATTTCTTATTCTCAACAGATACTTTTGAAATTACTAGTTGACCTGAAACAGCATTCTACTTACCAATGACATGACATGATTACCAGCTTCAGCAAATGAAAGTTGCTCTTCAGGTGAAGGAAGAGAACTCACAGCTTCAAATGCTTCTCTGAGTGCCTTCACTGCACAGTTTTCATCAGTTTCTTGACTAATTTGTGGTTCGCCCATGTGCTCTGGCTTCGAAATTTCCATTGAAGCGGACAAGGGAAGATTGTCATTGGTTCCATCCTTATCTTCTGTGTTTTCATTGGCATCTTTAGGATCTAGGGCATCATCAGTGGTTGAAATTGGTTCTACATTTTCTTTGAGGCTCGAATCAGTTCATTAGCACAATCCATTGCGTTCTTTTAGAAGATTCAATAGATGAGAAGAGGAAATCAGCTGATTCCCAGAAGTCGGGGTGGTGATAAAAGCGGATCAAAATTCAAGGGGAAGAAAAGGAGTAGGGATCGTGACGGTGATATGTAGGTCAAGTAGATGTGGGATGCTGTTGCTGGTGGAGTTACGATCTTACAGAGTTGGGATCAGGAGAAAAATGAATCGGGGACACGAGTGTAATTAAAAAATTATTATACTGTAAATTGAGAATAATATAAAAATTATGAAAATATTATTTATTATTTATTAATTTTATTTAAATCAGATTAATTTTGGATGAAAATTTTTGACAAAGAAATTGGTCAATTTTTTTATCTATTTATTTTATTTTTCGTTTATTAAAAAGTTCAAAAAAGCCCTATTTTCTTTTTCTATCTATTTTAAAACTCAGAAAGAGAGTGTTAGAGTTTCAAAATTGATACTTCTTATATATAATTAAATAAAAAAGCACAAATGAGATTAACACAACTCATTAAAAATGCATACTAGTATGAATTGTTAATAGATAGGAACAATATTTAGAAAATCAGACCGGTTATCGAACCGAAAAAGTTACCGGGTGGATGGGTCACTGGTCTAACCAGTGGTCGAACTGTTATTTAACCAGCGACGTTATAAATACATAAAAAAATATATTATTAATAATTAATAAAATTTTAAAATATCTAATTTTTTATAAGCTAAAATATAGTAAAATAATATTATAATATTATTAAAAATATTTTTGTAAAAAAAAAAACTTGAAAACTGGTTCAACAACTGGTTGAACCGGTGGTCAACCGGTTTTTGACCGGGTCGTTGATTTTCAGTTTTTTGACCGGACCGGACCGGAAAGTCAACCGATTTTGATCGAACCGCGGTTCGACCGCCGATCCGGTCCGATTTTTTTAACATTGGATAGGAATACTACTATTTAGAAATAATATATAGTACAAATTATATATATAAAAAAATAATAATAAGATATTAGTTATTAATAGAATGCGTAAAATATTTAATGATAGGCCCTTTTTCTCTCTTTAGCATTTTTTTTATATATAATTTGTGTCTATGGTATTATTTATAAATTAATATAAAATACTAAATAAAACTCTAAATTTTGATGAGTAGAAACAAATACTACCTTTGTTTTAACTTGATTGTCTCATTTATTTATTTTTGTAAAATAAATAAGATTTTTAAGTACGTTTTCCAAACCGGGCGAATGACAGCAAATAAATTCTCTTTTTTAAATATTTATTTAAATCCTATTTTGTCCATGTAAATGTATGAAAAAAAAATTAGGATAAAACTATTAAAAAAAATAAAAGTATAAAGAATAAAAAATATATTAATGTCATCATTCATATCTTTAATTAAAAAAAAGAGAAAAAGAAAGAACATCACCAACCTCTCTCATTTGAAACCTCATAACCAATTCCTCCAAAAAATGAATTTCCACTTTTCTTTTCCTAAAAAAAATGAACTTCATTCACCAATATATACAAGAAATAAAAATGTAAAAAAAAACTTAGTCATTTGACAAAAGATTATTATTATTATACAATATCAACATCCCATCCCTTGCTCCTCCTCATGAACCTCCTCTTCTTCCTTCCTAACTTCAGCAGGAGGCAAAAAACAATCCATTGTCAACCCACAAATATTAAAGTCAACATCTTCAATCTTCCATGTCTCCTCAATCTTCCCTCTGTGATTATGGGCCTGCCCGTATCGAAAAAGCGAGCCCGTTGTCTTTCCGGTATGGGCTATATTTATGCCATCAACATATCTGTAGTCGTCGAGCTGTGACTCCATTGTGGTCTCCCAATATATATTATCTTTCTTAGCGGCCCTCATCCTGACCAATTTTGTGTCCTCTAATTGGATAAGAAGCCCGGTCCGTTGGCTGAAGTAGCCCCAGATTGTGTGATGGACTACTTCCGTGTTGGCTGTACTTTGGGCCTTGATGATTTCTGTGTTCGTTTCTAGCTTTAGGATGAAGCATTCTTCGTCCTTGATTCTTTTCTCTCCAATGCACACTGCGTTCAGGAATAAGTTGGCCGTGAACCTCGGATCCAGACCCTGTTGGAAAAAAAAAAATCACTAAAAAAATTATAGTGAAAACAGACAAATGAAGGAAATTTGATCAAAATACTTCCCAAAATGAGAGCCCACATTTTCTAAATTGTTGGAATCAAATAATCCATTATTCCGAAACAAGATTGCATATTTTTTTTTTCTTTCTGGATGTCTCAAAATGAGAGTTCACTTTTATAATAAAAGAAAATTAAGAACACTAGTAGTTAAATCCATAAAAATTTACAAAGTATTTGACTAAAATCTAATTTGTACCCTAAACTTTGACCCTGAAATCAATTTGTACCCTAAATTTTATTTTAAATTAAATGCACACTATAGTTTTAGTGAAAAAATAAAATACACCCTCCACATCCTCTACATCAAAACAATAAAGGTGCAACTTGCTTACAAACTCAAAGTTTAGGGTGAATTTAATTCAAAATAATGTTTAGGGTGCAAATTGATTTTGGGGTTAAAGTTTAGGGTTTAATTGAGATTTAGCCTCAAAATATTTCCTTCACTTTTAAAATAGAAGATGTAAGAATGCACCTAGTTAATCTCATCAAAATTAGCAAAATATTTAGTGTATTTAAGATTGTTGTAATGTCCCAAAATGATAGTACACTTTCAAAATAGAAAATGGAAGAGCACAGGTAGTTAAGTTCATCAAAATTAGCAAAATATATATAGTGTATAAAAAATTGTTGTAGCGTCAAAAAATGAGAGTCCACAATTTTCTAGATGCGGGAAATCAAATATTACATTTATTTCAAAATGAGAGTCCACGTTTTTTTTCTATGATGTCGTAAAATTAGAGTCGAAATATGTACTAATTATTATAAGCTGACTATGTGCATGTTTGATTTGGGGTTTTTGAAGTTCAAATGCATTTGAGAATTTTGATCGTCTAAATACAACTCATTCCAACCTTTTTAACTCGCAAACATGGAACATTTAAGCTAAAAACTTGTCGCCTTATTTTTGTTGTGGTGAGTGTGGGACTTAAAAACCATCCAAACACTCTTTTCAATCCAGCAAACTCAACAAAACAAATAACCCCTATTTATTCGCAAGTTGTACCAAACATTACTCTAGCACCAATTTATGCAGACTACAAAATATGCTAGGATACAAACACATTGCACCAAATTAAGAGCAGTAAAAGGTAGGTGGAAAGTAAACCATAAAATTAATAGTATGATACAAATACATTGCATAAATAAAATGGCACCAACCTGAAAGAAGCGACGAAGGGGTCTAGGAGGGCCTCTAGTAGCCTGTGAAGCGTTGGAGGATTGGCTCCAACCTACCTTGCCATCACTTCCAGCACTCACCTTGCAACTAGACACAACCAGCTCTAAGTACCACCAATCTGGATTCTTTTGCCACACCACGAATCCACCCGCGTCACAAGTGCGCTTCACGTTCACAATGTCGCCCAAGTGGATTGGCGACGACACCATATTCACCTGCCCTACCGCGTACATGCTTCTTATTCCATTTAGCGCAGCTTGCCCTCCAGTTGCAGCTATGTATTGTTGTACTATGTATTTTGCAGTTGAAGCTTCCTGTTGATTAACAAATTAAGCATTATTAGTTACTACAAAAATTAAAAATGAAAAAAAATAGGCGTTTCCTACTTGATCATATACAAGCTAAAGATATTAGCCTAATGGTAAGGTCTCTTTTTTTAGCTATAATGAATGTATTAATTTGGTGTCACATTTTGTAAATTTTATTATATATAATGAATCTATTGATATGAAATGGTGAGCCCTTCTCAACCGAGCCATAGTGTAAAATGGTATTATTTGTTTTTGCTCATGAAACATATGCAACATAATCCTAGCTAATTTGGAAAAATGAGTTTTAATTCTTTGTTTGTTGATCACTTATCTTTGTAAAATACAACACACGTTATCATATATTTTGGAATGAAGACAGTAGCTAGCACAAGAAAATGTAGAAAAACATAAAATATCTTGAACATATAAGGGCAATTTAATTGATGTTTTTCTCGTAATATACAGAAAAGAGCAATGCTACATACACCATCAAATGCATTGTCTAGAGACAATAATCAAATATATTGCTTTGAAAAAAACACATAATGCATTGAAATTATCATTACAAATGCTTGGAAATTAACTTTTTTATCTTATGCGACAAATTACCTATAATATGACTAACGGTGAGAGTTTCTTTAATTATTTTTTCTTATGAAAATTGAAGATTTTATTAATTCTCTATATAAGTAAATACATAACTTGGCCAAAGTAGACGGAATAATTTGTTTGTGAGGAGAACTAAAAATGAAGGAAATTGTGCTTACAAAAGAGCCATCCCTAATGGAAAGGGGAACTGAATGGTCCAACTGAACTTGGTAAGGGATGAGAGGAGAGCCAATGATTTTAAGCAACAACATGAACTGATCATTGGACGAATTCCACTTGGACTTTTCACCATTTTGAGCCTTCATTTTGCTTCGCATATTTTGCCACCGGAGGGGGGCGTTGCTGCCCATGCTGGTGAACATCTCCTCCGGTATAGGCACCTCCAGAACCGTCTCGAGCCCATTTTCTTTGTCAATATTGGGACACAATGTCCTCATGGAAAATATTTCAATGTGTTAAAATAAGAATAATAAATTAAGAAAAGAAAAAGAAGGGAGTTGAAAGGAGGAGGAAGAAGGAAGGACCCTGAAGAAATGACCCAAAAAAAAATTAAAAAAGGGATACCTTCCTCTTTCCTCCTAAACAAATCTAATGAAATTAATGGAAATGCAGGGTTTTGTTTTTGTTTTTCCAGGTTAGTCAATTAGAGATATAGGAAATATGGATTATGGAAATGGGAGGGATGGAACTTTGTTGTTTATGGTGGTCCTTGGTCGTAGATGTCGTGTGGGCACGATTTTAGCGGGAATAAAACCTAAAGAGCCTTGTTTATTTTAGGAGGGAGAATTTAGACGGTAAACGTAAATGAATAATATTAATACCCATGTAGTACTCCACCATGCCAAAACTAAATGAGTGATATTATTTGTTTGAGTTTAAACAGAGCAAATGACAATTTCTACAGTATTCTCCTACTTTGGCCCATTTTGTACTTTGCATCCTAAACTTTAAAGATAGGCATTTTACATCTTATACTTCTCGCATTATAATAAATCACACATTTTGAGCAAAAAAATAACAAGGGATAAAACCACTACAAGAAAATAGGCTATCAGCGACCGCTACAGCGGTCGCTAATGTCCTTATTAGCGACCAACTTTTGCGACCACTGCTGAAATTGGTCGCTATTCTTATCAACGATCGATTATCGGTCGCTGGGTGGTCGCTAAAATATTTTTCCTGCCTAAAAATTTGGCAGTATTAGGCGTAAAAACTTTTTGTGACGATAGACTATCAGCGACTGCAGTTTGGTCGCTAATAATGCCATGTCAGCTATATCAACGATCGCAAATCAGTCGTGCGATTGCTAATGATAATATGTCAGTCTCGTTTTAGTGAGGTCGCTGATGCAGTTAAAACAAACAACAGATGCGGAAACATATCAGACTCTCAGAACGAAAGAAACTGTGAAATTTCTTTCCTCTCGTGCAACCTCAAATTTTTTCTTTCAGCTAACTCACGGTACTATATAAATCTGAAATCTTTCATTACTAAGTGTAATATCTATGATATCAATTGTGGGATACATTTATACTTGAGACTGATTGTGGGTTTTGTTGCGTGTGTTGATATATTCATACTTTTCTATGAGGGTTTCGATTCTTTTAGCTAAATTATGGGGAAAAGTTTCTAATTTAAGTTGGGTTGTTATGAATATTACTTAGTCTGAAGATTATGGCATTGTATTACACGTATATTTTCAGTTTTGTATGTAGTATTGCTGAGTGTCTTGTTGCAATGTAGAATGAGTTGGTGGCTTATTTAGGAGAAGATTATGTCATTGTATTGCACATATAAGAATGTATCAATAGTTAATATTTAGTATGAACTGGGGTACGTTAAGCATTCTCTTGTAGTATTATATTACATAATTCATTGTAATGTTACCTTTATACCTAATTTTTGAATCCATTTCGTAGATGTATGTTATAAATTATTGAAAATGTTTGACTTTGATTGTGGACTCTTCCATGAGAGATGGGGTAGAAATTTGATCACTCTACTAAGTTAATTTTACACGAAATTTCATTAAACCTTGGAGACTATATTGAAAAAAATAAATAAAAATTTAAAACAAATAACTTTGCTAAAATCAACTAAGTAGCATTTACTTAGTTTTTCACTACCAAATAAATTGAATTAAAAAAAAATTACTGCACGATAATATATACTAAAATATAATATACTAAAAAATGAAAAAAAGAGTAAAATATATAATAATATAATACAAAATAATATAATATCATATGCACAGCTTAGAAACTTATTCAAAATTCAGTTATTATGAGTAAATTTTGAATATTCCCCTGTTTGGGATTGTTCATATATGTGAGGCTCCCACTTAGGCTGGCCTCAATGATTGAAGCAAATGTATCTGTTTGTTATATAAAAAAATTGATTTGTTTATTTTCTTTTGTTCCCTGGATGCATTCTTAGACTATATAAATTATAGTCTATTTCGTGTACTTAAAAACCGATGGGAGATGCTGCCAAAATTTCTTTTGAGGAACAGATGCATTTGTTTGAATAATTAACATTAGTGGGACGTAACATATAAGAATGAGATAAAAGTCTGACTAGTGTAATAAGGGTGGAAACATATTTAGAAAATAAACATGCATTATATGTACAGATAACACAATTTAACTAATACAATAATTCTTGTCATACTAGGTACCATAGTATAATGGATTTGTATTCGGACCATAGTTGGATGAGACAGCGGAAGTCAAGTCACCAGATAGGTGCTACAACTGAATTTAGAACTAGTTGCCAAGTATTTTTGGATTATGCTTATAGTCACAAAGAATGTGTCAATACTCAGAATAAGATAAGATGTGCCCTTATTTGAAGTGTAAGAATGTAAATTATGCAGACAGAGATATGGTCATCTATCATTTACTTGTTAACGGGTTCATGAATAATTATGAAGAATGCTGGTGGACACATGGCATCACACGGGAACAGAATTCGGGTAGCAGTACCCATCGTATGAATGACATGGTTCATGATATTGCAGGGTCGGGTTTTGATTATGAATAAGATAGAGAGCAACTTATAAATTTTGATGCCAAAACATTCTTTAAGTTATTAGAAAAGGGTAGTGAACCGTTGTGGCCTGGTTACACTAAGCAAACTACGTTGTTTGTAGTGGCAACATTACTTAACAACAAAGTTGATCACAACATGAGTTATGAGTGTTTTGAGTTGCTCTTGAAGGCCATTAAAAGTATGTTGCCAGACGGTAAAAAATTATCCAATAACTGTTATTTTTGTAAGAAAATGATGACGAAGTTGGGTCTTGGAGACCAAAAGATCGATATATGTCCGAACAATTGTATATTATTTTATAAGAAAAATGAACAGAAGACAAAGTGCACGTTGTGCGGTCATGATCGGTTTAGGCCCAATAAAGAGGGTGTCACTACAAAAAAGATAAATGCACCTTTTAAAATTTTAAGGTATTTTTCAATTACACATTGGCTACAAAGATTGTACATGTCTTCAAAAACAATTGAACATATGACTTGGTATGGGAGATCTTCAGTTAAAGATGGGGAACTTAACCATCCTGCATATGGGAAGACTTGGAAAGATTTTAACTTAGCACATCCTAGGTTTGCATTGGAACCAAGAATGTGAGGCTTGGATTGTCCACCGATGGTTTCAACCCTTTCGATCACTCAGTTGTTTCGTACTTCTGATGGTCTGTGATTGTTACTCCGTACAACTTGCTTCTTTAGATGTATATGAAACAATCATACATGTTTCTTTCTCTCGTGATGCTTGGTCCCAATAGTCCTGGAAAGATTCTCGATGTTTATGTAATGACCACGAACTCTATTAGACATTGTAATTATAATTATTAAATAATTAGCAATGAATTAAAATTTTTGTACTAATTAATTGTGCATTAAATAAATTGAATGAATATACTTGTGTATATATTTATTTATTAAATGTAATAAAGCAAGGCGTTAAAATTAATTGAAGCAAGTCTAATTGGATTATATTTTAAATTCAAATGAGGTATTAAACTAAGTCAAATTAATTTACCTAGTAGTCCATGTAATCAATTAAACCTTATTCCATGTAATTAATTAAACAAGTCTAATGCTTGTTTTAATTAAATATAACATTGGTTATTTAATGTTAGCCCAATGTGTTAATTAAATTGAGTCCAACCAAATTAAATGGATGTGCCCAATATATTAAATCCTAGAGTCCAATGTGGAGCCCAAATCAAAGTCAAAATTGGTCAACATGTATATATATATATATATATATATATATAGGTGTATATATTGTATATAAATGCATTAAAAATAAACCAAAAATGGGGGATTAAATCCCATTTTGGTCGGTTATGGTGGGCCCCTCAAGGGGGTGGCTTGATTTGCTCTTGTTACTTATTTTTCACTCAATGTCATAGTTCTTGAACAACCCATGTCAATCACCTTGTTTATCAACTAGTCATTCATGTAAATAGTAATCCTAATTAGCTTTAATTTCACCAACATTAGTGGATTAGGGAGTCTAATAGAGGGTTACCATTGTGCTATATAAAGAGTGTCTCACATATGTATCATGTTGATTGGTAAATTGATAGAGCATTCAAGAGAGAAAATAGTAAGCATTTGAGAAAAATAGAGAGAGAACACTTGTGAGTGAGTGTGGAAAATATTGCTAGATTAAAACCTTGGTGGATGACATAAATCCTCATTTCATACTTTGGTAAGAGAAGAAGAAGAGCACACAAGTAATTAAGGTTTAAAAGTGCTCCAACCCTTCTTCTATATATCATTTTTGTAATCTAGTTAGATTTTAAACAGTTAAAATATATTTTTAACCAATTAAAACTCGTTGTGATGGTCTAGAAGTCTTAAACTATGTTATATATGTATATTTATGGTTTGATGTGTTTAAATCATGTTTTGATATATGTGTTATTCTTAAAAGTAGAAGAAATATTCATATCGAACTTTACCGGTAAAACCCTAACTAAGTATGTGATGTTTAATATTGTAGTTTGAAATGTACAAGTTGGAAAATTAATTTTTATGGCTAGAAAGTTACATATATGAGTTTTAAAGAAAACCCAACTAGAAACTTTCAAAAAATATTGAAAAACAAAGGAGTTATGACTTTTATCGCAAAAAAGGTCGTTTTTAAACCCTAAGTGGTTCGATCTTTAAATTTCATGTCAAACGTTTTCAAAAATGCGATTAAACCATGAAATGTTGTAAAACAAGAAGTTAGGATCACATCAACACTGATTTTGTGTCATTTGGATGTGTAGATTTCATTTTGTCAAGGTTTGAATAAAAAGTGTCAAAAAATTAGAAAATTGAAAAATGTTTCTGCAGTACAGTGCCAGGGCGCAGTGTTGTAGTATAAAACACTGCACCGTGGCGCCGTGCACTATTCTGGAAAGAAATTAAAATTCGAACCATGTCGGGTCGACTTAGTCCAGGTCAGAAAATGAAAAGTGTTCCAAAAATTATTTTATTATTTTTAGACTTAATAAATGTATTTTTAAATGGTAGATAGTTGATTTAATAATTAAAAGTTTGTAAATATTATTAAAGGATTAGTAATATAATTAAGTTAATAAAATATTATTAAATAAATAATAATATTAGAAAATCATTAAAATATTAGCAAAATGTATAATAATATTATAAAGTCAATAAAATATTATTAAATGAGTAATAATATTAGATAATAAAATTAATAAATATAATATTATTAAATGATTAATAATATTAGATAATTAATAAAATATTATTAAATAGTTAATAATATTATATAATGATTAAAATATTATTAAATGATTAATAATATTAAAATATTATTAAATAGTTAATAATATTAAATAATGATTAAAATATTATTAAATGATTAATAATATTAGATAAATAATAAAATATTATTAAATAGTTAATAATATTAGAAAATGATTAAATTATTAAATGATTAATAATATTATAAGATTGATAAAATATTATTAAATGATAAATAATATTAGAAGAATAATAAAATATTATTAAAGGATTAATAATATTAAGTGATTAATAAAATGTTATTAAATAATTAATAATATTACAAGACTAATAAAATATTATTAAATTGTTAATAATATTAGATAAGTGTATGAACTATATTAAATAATTAATATAAATTTTATGTGTTTGAAATATTATCAAGTAGTGATAATATTTCTTAAGTGTTTATATACCCATAATTATATAATTATGTAGTTCATAAGAGTTATAAGGTTATCATAGGAATATGTATATGATACTAATTTAAGATCAAACTGATTAATTGTTAGGTCCGTTCAAGGAATATTAAATTGAATTGGTTAGCTGTAGACTACGCACGAGGCAAGTTCTCTGAACCCTAACTTGTATTTATTTTGCAAGTTCTCTAACCTCACTCAATTATTGTTGAACGAGTTTTTATACTTGTAATTTATTGCCAGAGCTTTAAGTGGTTTAATTATTTAAAATTATTCCACATCCATATTGTTTATAAAATCGCACCTAGTACATTTGAAGCTTAATAGTTCTTGATTCGTGAACTGAATTAAAGATGTCTAAAGCTAATTTTTTAGCTAGACATTGCGTTTATAAATTCAATAACTTGAATAATTTTAAAAGCTTACCCAAACCATTGCTTGGTGCGGATTCTTATATTAAGTCTGAGAATTGAACAACTCTAGATAAAGGGGATTTTATGTCGATAAATCGACTTTTGCGCAAGATGACTAAATGTAATGCATATACAGAGGGTTGAATATGCTGATCCCTTTGAAAACCAAACTACTGAAAGGGTCAGAGAAAACTCTATTATACCCTCGTTAGTTCAGGGTCCTTGGTGACCACTCAACATTTAAGATTCAAATATTCTTGTTCAATGAAACTTGAGTCTTGTTTCTTTCACATTTGTTATATCTATTGTTGAAACACTCATTGTTATTCCCTTTTTACTCATGATATATTAAATCTCTATGATTGTACTTAAACTTGTTGAGCAAACCAGTTGCTCACCCTTACTATATCATGAACCATTTTCAGTTATACCCGAATGCTCCAAGAAGGACAAGGGAAAAGGGAAAGCCAGAACTTAATTTATGCATGTTAATTTAAATGCTTAATATGTAATTACTATTGGTACAACTTTGGTAATTCCTTAAGATATGAACTGTTGATGTTAAGGTTAATCGACCTTAGGATTGTAGCCTTTTTATAAGGAACCTTTTATATTATTCCGCGAAGTTTAAATGCAATTTATGTATTTAATTATTAGTAAGTATTGTACAGTGAATAACCAAACCCGAGGTTATGGAACCCGGATTTGGGGTCGCCACAGGTTGGTATCAAAGCTGTACGTTAGAAACGTTAGAATTGTGAAACTTAAGCTATAACCTTAGTACCAAACTCATATCGAGTGCGTTAGGAGATGAATCAGGGAGATGAATTATGTTGTGTATTTTTTTAGATAGATTGATAAAATCCATCGAACTGAGATGTACATGATAAAATATCATTTCATTTCATCAATGAATATATTTTATTGTTGTACTAACATGTGTTATTTGTGTGATTGTAGGATCCCTGAGATTGGACAGTTGAGTAATACTATTGAGAAGGTGGTTTACACTGATATCCATATGGATACTGCACAGCCACTGGTGGCTGCACAGATAGAGGATCCTGAGTCTGATCCAGAGGAGGGAGATCGTGAGGAGCCCATCAGGGGTGGAGTTATGAGACCATACAGTGAGGATGAGGCCAAGTCAGAGTCTGGGGATGAAAAGTCAGCTAAGTACGCTGATGGCATGGGCACTACTGCCAGTGACATCATCGACTCTTTGACTACGAGGAATAATGAGCTGAAGGATAGGGTTCAACACTTGGAAGAGCAGAATCAGACCCACCAGCATACGGAGAACCAGTATAGGAATGCAACATATCAGTTCTCTGGCGAGAATACGTTGCTTAGAACATGTTAATAATTGTGAATATAAAATTATTTTTAAGAGTCCTCATCTAAAAAATGTATTTAAAATTTTAGAATGAAGGGACTATTTTGTATTTTAATTTTAGTTATTTCACTGCATTTTTTAAATTAATTTTATAAATAAAAAAATAATTTATAAACATAATTTTGGTTACATTAAAGTCAAATTCCGAATTCGTCTAACGGTTTGGAATTAGTCTATTCTCATTAGGCTGTTACGACGAATCCTTCAAGTATGACTAGATTACATTTTGATTTTATCGCTAAAAAAATGGAAGTTTTGTTTTGGAAAAGTTGATCTTTGATCCCAAAAGAAAGAAGATAGCAGCATTACATGAATTTTTCATATTTCCATATATAGTATAATACCTCCTATTAGGGTTCGTGTCTACTTTCTAACTTGGACTGAATATATATATATATATATACACACACACACACACATGTATACCTTTATTAAAATGACGTCGTTTTTTAAGATTCTTTGATGACATTTTCTTAAATAAAAGGAAAGCAAGTGGAGTCGCAGAATGTCACATCCTCTTTTAATATTATTTTTTAAAAAAAAAAAATTTAAAACGATGTTGTTTTGATAAATGTATGTTATTTAAAAAAAATATGTTATTTAAGAGGCATGTTTTAGATCCGTCTTATATATATATATATATATATATATATATATATATATATATATATATATATATATATATCAATGAAGAATAATACAAATGAAAGATACAAAAATGTCATTTTTCTAAATTTTGGATTGGAGTTGAGGCACCAACTGGGGGAAGGACCTAGATTGTATTTTTGATTCATGTATTGATTGTAATTCATATGAAGTTGTTATATTATTCATTTTCTTCCACAAGAATTAGAGGAGGATGATAAGAGACGGCAAAAAAGCTAGAGGAGCAATGCAATGCTAAAATGCTTTTAACTCGCGTGTGTGTGTATATATATAAACATATTATTTCTCTTCTCTTCTTATCTTTTCTTTTTATTTCTTTTTTGAATAGGGTATCATGGTATATTTGATTCCTTGTAATATGCCTCTGCCAGCTGAAGCTGAAGATAAGTAGGACTTCTAGTCTATTCACACACAAAAAAAGTTAATTTTTTTATTAAAAAAAAAATAATTTTTTTTCTTACAATCAAGTCAAATAAATTCTTAGAAGTTAGAAAGGTCATTCAACATTTGTTCTTGAGTCTTTCTAGGGGGACTGGGATATTGGACCAGGAGTGACAATGGTCTAATTTTTTTATTTTTTAACTCTCAAAATTTTTATAATATTTATTTTAACTCAAGTATTTACATAATTAAGTTATTTATGTGTAATTTGGATGCATGTAAATAATCAGGATTATACATACTGTACAACCTAAATTCACAATAAACGTTTGTTGAGAGTAATGTTTCAGAACAGGGGACAATTTGTTTGTTAAATTGTTTGTCGCTAGAGCCTCTAGCAACACAAGCCAAATTATTGCCACTAAAACTTTTAGCGGCAGTATGCTGTTAACAAACATTTGTTGTGGATGTCTTACCATATATATATATATATATATATATATGGAGTTAATCCATAACAAACGTTTGCTATGGACACTATTTCAGCTAGCGCATCTGTGGCTGTCCGATCCCAAATCTAAGGGTTAGGAGTTCGGTCTAGCGACTAGGTAAAATATTTATTTTCCTTGGCTGCTAGTAGGAGTAGCGGTCAATCCAAAATCTAAGAAAATAGGAGTTTGGCCTAGCCGCTAGTAGGAGCAGCGACCAGTGCTACTCCTACTAGCGGTCATGTCAAACTCCTAATCCTTAGATTTGGGATCAAATGGCCACAGATGCGTTAGCTGGAATAGTGTCCATAGCAAAAGTTTGCTTTGGATCAATCCCAATATATATATTTGAAGAATCTTCTACAGTAAACTTTGATTCATCTTGCGAGTTTGGTAATCTTGATATGATTATAAGGAAGAAAATGAATGCTTGTTGAAAAAAATCCTCCTAAAAATAGTTTTAAAAATTTAATAAAACAATATTATCTTTATGATTTTATACAAACAATAGTTATATATATATATATATATATATATATATATATATATATATATATATATCATATATCTAGAATATGTGTTGTTACCTAATGCTTGGTTGGATTAACACATTTAAATCTTTAAATAATCTTTAGTATCTTCAAGATCTTCCTTCTTATGACCTTATGCTGAATCTAGAGTGTAGTTTCCAAATTTTTACGTGTTTTTCCTAGTCAAAGAAAGAGAGAATACGCTATTTAGTCTTATACTCTAATTTAGAATAAAACCTCCTAACCACGTATCTGATCAAATGATATATTTATATTCTTATTGATCTTTATCTCTCTTATAAACTGATTTATATTAGGTTAGGATGGGATCCTAAAAGATTCTTATTTTGACTCCAATACTTATTTATATATTATTATTTAATAATAATATTCTAAATAAATATTAATTATAATTAATTCCACTAAATAACTATAATTGCACTTCAGTCCAGAAATTAATTAAAAAAATTTTTTACTAATAAACTGTAAATATTTTTTCTATAGATATACATAAATATTTCAGAATTAAATATAATCTCAATATATTTAAACTAATTTCATAAGTCCATAATTTATCTTCATTTGATCATAAATTGATTTAACAATTAAATCATTTATTTTAATAATAAATATTAAAAGATTTGGCCAAGATTCTATGATCAATAATAAATTATTAAAAGACTTGGCCAACATTCTAAGATCAATAATAAATTATCTTATAAAAAATCTTATAGATATTTTGACAATAATAATATTCTTAACATTAATTAAATATATTAATTAACATTTTGATGTATTAATTAACACAATGTAATTTCACTCGTTGGAATATTAAATTAATATATATAACAATATTAAGTGCATTATTATTTCAAAATTAAGAAAGACTTACAAATTAGTATTTATGTGAAAATATTTTATAAATAAAATATTATCACATGATCCATTTAATGTACACCGTTAATACACTAGTACTTTAATTAAAAATCCAACTTTCATGATCAAGATAAATCATCTATATTAAACTACTATAACCTATATGATAATATCTCTAAATTATCATAGATTATAAACTATTATATCTTTATTTATATATATTACATATTATTTATATCTTTTGTGTATAATACTTATTTATACACATAAATTATAATATATATATAAATTTGGAGATTTATATAATAAAAAAAAATAATCATGTAATGAATGACGAATGATATACTTTTATTAATAAATAAATGTACAACATAAAAAAATATTAAATAAATAGATAATTATAACAAAAATCCAACAATGGTAACGTTAAAGTTTGGAGGAGATTGAGACGCTATGGTGGTGGTGGTGGTGGTGATGAGTCTCTGGTGAGGAAGTCGATGTATTCGAGCAAGTGATGATGATGCCGTGCGAAGGGGAGGTGAAGGAAAGCTTTGCGGTGGTGAAGAATTCAGAGGACCCACCCGTATGAGGATTTTAAGAGGTCAATGATAACAGAGAAACAGATGTTTGAGGCTAAGGATTTGGAGCAGCTGTTGCAGTGTTTTCTGTCCCTTAATGCTAGACACCATCATGCTGTTATTGTTCAGGCGTTTTCGGAGATTTGGGAGACCTTGTTTCTGTAAATCTTCCCTCTATGTGTTTGGTGAGAAACAGGAAATATAAGTCTTAATTCTAAATTTATTTATTTATTTTAATAGTTTAGATTCTTTTTGTTTTGATAATGTAGTTTAGATTCTTTTTCTTGTCTAGATTTCATTAAAATTTGTCCATTTGTGAGGCTAATTGAAGTTGCGGAAAGATTTATGAGGTTTGGATATGGTCCTCCATATGAGGTTTGGAGCATTGAGGTGGTTGAATATTGGTGAAAAATTATATGGCAGGGTGAGTTGTTCCCCATCCATTAACAAGAATAATACAAAAATGGTAAAATAAAATAAAAATGGCAAAAAGAAGAACCTATACCCCCTGAAATGTACACTTACATTACATGTCGAGTTGTTGACAATCTGGAAGCTTCAACAACGATCAGCCGATCTCATCGACAGGCAGTCACAGGCCCGAACGACTTCATTGATACATTTGATGGTGTAGGAGTCTAGTGTTAGAAATATTGAAATTTAAAAAAAAAAATTGCTATGTTGAGCCGAACCTCTTGATTTTCCAAAAGTAGACTTAACCACTGTGTCAAAGAGGTTTGGTATAGAAATATTAAATTGTAGTTACTTGATATGTAAACTTCCAGATGAATTTTTCAACTAAAAAAGTTCACATGGATATATAACAAGCAAATCAAAATTACTGAAATTTAGAAAAGAACTGCCAAAATTTAGTAAAAAATATATTAGAAAAGGATACTTTGAAAGCAAATTAAACAATTTCAACATAAATAATTTAAACTGATTTTTTTACATGATAGTACACTATAAGTCTTCCAAATCATGGGTGTACAATATAGTGAAGTCAAGGACAAGATTGGCTAATACAACATTACCAAGCAATTTGGAAAAAAATGTCAAGCTCTCACAGATGCCGCATATTTTGTGACGAGAGAAACCTCCTGTATCACCATGATCAGCATGTAAAAATGCCAAGTAAAATACAAGCAACTGCTTCAACATTCTTTAAGGTTGTAACTTTTGGCTTTCACTATTAGCTTCCCCTGACGATATGCCTTTCTCAAAAAAATTGACATGACAAAGCATCCCACCAGCTTCATCAGCAAAACAAATCTTCTTTTTCTCCTTGTGGATTACATTTTCTTTATCAGCTCCATCCTCGGTCAATCTCTGTGGTTGAGAAGTGGAAAACATGAAACAAAGTCAGATTGCTGCTATAAGATATATCTGAGATATTAATAACCTCCTGCATTCAAACAAGTTTTTTTTTTCTTTTTTTTTTAATTTTTATTATTACTTTTGCTGCGTATAAAAAAGATTACACACCAGGATTTTACAGAAACGATTGCAATCCCTTGCCATCATGGATAGCCACTTTTTTGATGTTTCCTCGACTCTTCTTGCACTCTTGATAGCCGTTTTCACCTGCAAAAGTGAGTTTCACAAAAGTTAGGGTTTTTAATCAAGTACATTCACAAACACCCAAAATATACATTAGAGCACAATTCTATATTTATTGAGGATATTCTTATACCAGCCAATTGGTAACATAGCTAAGTCCTAACTGGACAACCATTAAAAGATGCAAGCCACAAGAAAAAAAAATGAAGACTCGCAGAGTTTCACACCATCATCAAAACCAAGACAATCAAAGACAGGATGAACAGTATGCTTCATGTCAATAACAATATAATGGCATATGCCGATATACAACGATAAAGAACTTTATTTCTCAGACTGATTATTAAATATGTTGGCCTTTTCAATTCTTCAGAATCCCACTTTTGTTTCCTTTCTCTGTTTCCTATCTCATGCAGCCTTGGGCAACCATCTTTGTGGTAACGGGAACTAAAATAACATATACCACAGCAGAGACTAAGACTTACAATTAGACACTACAGCATACCGCTCATCAATTGGTACAAGTTTTTAAAACAACTAAATTCTGAGAAGGAACGAGACACATACTATTTACGGACTGCAGCTATGTTTGTTATTCACTTTAACTGCATTGTAAGAAGAGAGGCAGAGCTGTTAATTCTTCCATTTTGATGATTTTGATGATGACAAAATATTGTCTAGTGCTTGTTTTATTTATTACAGGAAAAATGGAATTTTTGGACATAAAGCTACAAGTTGATGGAATTTATAAGAATGAAGAGTTCAAGATTTTTAGGACATTTATGTAAGATCTTTTTCTAATGCACTATATTTTCAAGGCTTTAGGAAATTAAAAGATCTTAAAATTAAAATAAGAGTCCTAAACAAATTATGTCAAAAATAAAGTGAAACTGTTTTTTGATAAAATCTATTTTATCCGGTTGGTTTGAAAGAAAGGTTTTAAAAAGGTTTTGCTCATAAAAGGTATTATCCTTTTTGTAAACAGTTCTGTTACCAACAAATATGGGATTGGATAGCTAACAAGTTTTATCTCTTAGTTACCTAAAGAAGTGGGATTATGAGATAACCAGGTTGTTAGGAATTAAGTCAACGTAAACCAAACAATATAAAATAAAGAGAGGAAAACCCTTAAAGGGAAAAAACACATACCAAACTCCGAATTTTCACTATCACAATAATAATAGGCTTACAAATTCTTCTCAAATTTTACGTCCTAAAACTTGAGGTTACACTACCATGACACAACTTTTTGCACGGAATAAAAATTACAAAACCCTCCCACCTAGAATACAACTTTTTTGCACGGAATATAAAAACTGCAAAAACCCTCTTCATCACACAAATACAAAACTCACTCACACCCTCTCTCAACTCTTAAGATGCTACATGATTTTTGACACCCTCTCTCAACTCTTAGGATACTACATGATTTTTTATTGTAATACACTGCAACAACTAAATATAATAATCTTTTGATTGTCAATTTTTGTTTTTGTTTTTGTTGAAGTCCCACATCACCCATTTTGAAAGTTATTCTCCCTTTCCTTCACTATATATGACTATACCCCCTTCCTATTTTAACACCAACCATTAAGGCTTTTTCCAATGTGAGGAAACCTTTTTGTGTGAGGACCTTTTTAGTAAGGACCTCCTTAGTTAAAATATTTTTCGGTGTCGAAGACGTGGGCGGACTGCGAACCTCATAATTTCGGGTATGTCTCTTTTTCTTTCTTTATATAATTATTTAATTTTCTGTATTAGTTTTAATTTTGTAGTTTTAATTTTTGTATGCTATTTAGTTTGTTAGTTAATATATTTTGATATATCTTTGTTAGTAATTAGCATTTTAGAATATTAAATTAATATTTTTGTAACTTTAAAATTTTGAAAGATAATAATAATAATAATAATAATAATATTTGTTTGTTTGTAATAGAATTTAAAAATGGAAAGAATACTTTGTAAATATGTTTATATGTATTTCGGAAGAACAAGAAAACTATTATTTATTAATATATACGTTAACATGATCAGAATATTTATATAGTATAACTTTAGGTAGAAGTTTGTTTAGAACGGAAGGATTTTGGATTCGCCTAAGAGAAAGAAATTGTAAAGTTTAATCAATTAATTAACTATTTATTTATTTGTTCCTTTATTAGTTTCGACGGAGGGAATTTAACGAGTCGTTTTTGGAATATAATTTTGGGTATTACATTGCTTATTCCAGGTACGGATTCCGTACTCCTTCAGCAATATTCCTTTGATTTTAATTTGTTTGTTTTGTTCTTCATTAGAATTTGGATATTTTTTTCGATATATTGTTCTTAGTCAAATGCATATGATAGTTTTGTTTGATTTTAGATATTCACAACTTATCTTGTACTCTTAAGCATGTCTAGTATTTATTTTGATTATGTAGAAACGTACATGCAAGTATAATTGGGAGACTTTGTGTCGATTTGTTTCGGTTTAGCATGTGCGTATTAGAATCCCTTTTGTGATATTGTGTCGCATTCGTTGTGATATGATATTTTTGTTAGAAAGTACCGTAGGGTATACCTGAGCTATAACCACCTGTGGGGGTACCACAGGCATGTCCTCTTGGCACCGAGGCATGACACTTCCGTGGCAGTGTGATTAGTCCACGGCGTCTCCATTTTGTGTGCTCCGATGGGAGTTGGTCAATTGGTGTTTTGTTGTGGGAGGCGTATGGGTCGACCCTAACTATTTGTTCTGTTCTGTTCTGCGGTTTGGTGTTGTTTGTGCCGAACACACCTTCCGATTTTGCATGCATTTGGATCTGCAGTCCAATGTGTGCCTGCCTGTGTGGCAGTATTTTGACTTGTCTTTGTGACAAGTTATATTTCTGTTTTGTTCTGAGCTCGGTATGAAATAAACACAACCATCCAATTCAGCCTTTTATGTTGTTCAGTGGATCAGTTCAGTTTAGTAGATTTTATTATTCAGTTCAGTAGATCAATTCGATTCAGTAGATTTTGTTATTCAGTTCAGTTGATTTTGTAAATCTCAGTTTGGTTCATTTGATTTTGTTATTCAATTTCAGTTCTTATTTCTACACTCTTTATCCGTACTGGGCGTTTGGCTCATGCTGTGTTTTTCTTCCGTCAGGTTTGCAAGGGGATTCAAGGGCAAATGTGAGGAGAGTTTCCTTTTTGTTTTGACATTCTGTTTAGAATTCGTTCGTGCGTAGCCTCGCTTTCCACTGGTCGGGAAGGGGGTGTTACAGAGTTGGTATCAGAGCTAAGGTTCTTTCTTGTAAAAAACCTATTTAGGTTTGACCTATGAATTATGGGTAGACATATGGTATAGGTTTTTGTTCTGTTTAAAATTCTGTTCAGCTATCCTATCCGTTTGAATTCAAATTTGCCTTGAATCAATTTCGCTTTCGTCCGTTTTGTTTTGTCGAGGGTTCGTAAAACCACTAGAAGTGGTGGAGGCGGTGATAATGGTGGCAATGTTGGTCGGCATCATGGAGGACGTGTGTTCGCCTTGTCATATAATTAAGTTATGGATGCACAATATTCTGTTTTGACACTCTTTTAGTTGGCCGTCATGAGATGTTTATTGATTTTGACTCTACTCATTCGATTGTTTCGTATTCTTTTATATCTACCATCTCAGTCCTTAGATTCTGCTATGTCTATTGTTGTTCCGATGAGAATTTTTTTTGTTCTCTGATTTTTACCGAGGTTGTTTCTATTAGTTTTAAAAATAAGATTCATGGGGCTAATCTTCTGTCAATGCGTATATAAGATTTTGATGTGATTTTGGGATGAATTGGTTGGATAAGTACGAGGCTACTATTGATTTTCAAGCGAAGAAGGTTATCTTTGGGAATTTTAAGTCTTTAGATTTAGTGTTTTAAGGTTAATGACCGGGTAATGTGGTGAAATCGATTTTTGTTTTGTAAGCTGAAAAGTTGGTGGATAAGAGTTGTGTTCGAAATATTTCAGTCGTTCGTGAGTTTTCTGATGTATCTATTTAAGAATTATCAAGGTTGTCATTGCAACAAGAAGTTGAGTTTACCATCGAGCTTGTTTCGGGTGCGAAGCCTGTAGGAATGTTGTGTGGCGCTGAACAACAGGCAGTGTTAAGCCCTGGGCCATGTTAGGTGCAAGACAACGTTTGATTATTGATGACAAATGTTATGTAAAATATTTTAATGTATAATAAGTAATTTTATTTGTACAGCCCTTATGTTTAAATCTATTGTACAAGGGCTTAGGAATCGAAATTGTTAAGATAATTCGAATTAAATAAACTCTGAACAGTCCTTATAATTGAAAATATTGTAATCATTGTAAAAGGACTTAGGGATCAAATTTGTTAGGTTGATCCAAAATTTTTAGATAGAAAAATGTAATAGACTAGGTTGAAGATTCGCAGAGCAGACAGATCAACATAATAGAACAACATCATCGTGCATTAGAGTGGATTATCCAGACTTCGGAGAATATGTTAAGGTCTTGTGCATTAGAGTGGTCAACTAATTGGGATGATTATTTGAGACTAGTTAAATTTGTTTATAACAACAGCTGACATACAAGCATTGGGATGACTTCGTTTAAGGCGCTGCATGGTAGAAAGTGTGGGCACTAATTTGATGGATTGAGGTTAATGAGGAGGTCATAGAAGGGTTTGAGTTCGTTCGAATCACTACAGAGATTGTAGCTGTGGCTAAGGAGAAATTTAGGTCTGCTCAATCAGTATTCGATAATTTGGGTTAATGTGTAAACTTAGTCCGCGTTTTATTGTCCATTTGAGATTTTAGAAAAGGTTGGCGAAATCGCATTTCGGTTAGCTTTGCCTCAACAATTAGCTTATGTGTATAACGTATTTTGTGTCTCAGTGTTGAAGAGTTATCCTTATCATCTGTTGCACGTGGTGCACTATCCGTTTTGATAAGATTTCAGAAGAAAATCATTTCGTTTGTTTTGTGAAAATTTTATTCGAGCGAAGTATGCGAATCTTTGATAATTAGGTTCGTCCCATTCTAATTTTTTTTTATTCCGAGGACGGAATCCTTTTTAAGGGGGAGGTAATGTAATACCCGGTCAATTTTTGTTTTTGTTTTTGTTGAAGTCCCACATCACCCATTTTGAAAGTTATTCTCCCTTTCCTTCACTATATATGACTATACCCCCTTCCTATTTTAACACCAACCATTAAGGCTTTTTCCAATGTGAGGAAACCTTTTTGTGTGAGGACCTTTTTAGTAAGGACCTCCTTAGTTAAAATATTTTTCGGTGTCGAGGACGTGGGCGGACTGCGAACCTCATAATTTCGGGTATGTCTCTTTTTCTTTCTTTATATAATTATTTAATTTTCTGTATTAGTTTTAATTTTGTAGTTTTAATTTTTGTATGCTATTTAGTTTGTTAGTTAATATATTTTGACATATCTTTGTTAGTAATTAGCATTTTAGAATATTAAATTAATATTTTTGTAACTTTAAAATTTTGAAAGATAATAATAATAATAATAATAATAATAATATTTGTTTATTTGTAATAGAATTTAAAAATGGAAAGAATACTTTGTAAATATGTTTATATGTATTTCGGAAGAACGAGAAAGCTATTATTTATTAATATATACGTTAACATGATCAGAATATTTATATAGTATAACTTTAGGTAGAAGTTTGTTTAGAACGGAAGGATTTTGGATTCGCCTAAGAGAAAGAAATTGTAAAGTTTAATCAATTAATTAACTATTTATTTATTTGTTCCTTTATTAGTTTCGACGGAGGGAATTTAACGAGTCGTTTTTGGAATATAATTTTGGGTATTACATTGCTTATTCCAGGTACGGATTCCGTACTCCTTCAGCAATATTCCTTTGATTTTAATTTGTTTGTTTTGTTCTTCATTAGAATTTGGATGTTTTTTTCGATATATTGTTCTTAGTCAAATGCATATGATAGTTTTGTTTGATTTTAGATATTCACAACTTATCTTGTACTCTTAAGCATGTCTAGTATTTATTTTGATTCTGTAGAAACGTACATGCAAGTATAATTGGGAGACTTTGTGTCGATTTGTTTCGGTTTAGCATGTGCGTATTAGAACCCCTTTTGTGATATTGTGTCGCATTCGTTGTGATATGATATTTTTGTTAGAAAGTACCGTAGGGTATACCTGAGCTATAACCACCTGTGGGGGTACCACAGGCATGTCCTCTTGGCACCGAGGCATGACACTTTCGTGGCAGTGTGATTAGTCCACGGCGTCTCCATTTTGTGTGCTCCGATGGGAGTTGGCCAATTGGTGTTTTGTTGTGGGAGGCGTATGGGTCGACCCTAACTATTTGTTCTGTTCTGTTCTGCGGTTTGATGTTGTTTGTGCCGAACACACCTTCCGATTTTGCATGCATTTGGATCTGCAGTCCAATGTGTGTCTGCCTATGTGGCAGTATTTTGACTTGTCTTTGTGACAAGTTATATTTCTGTTTTGTTCTGAGCTCGGTATGAAATAAACACAACCATCCAATTCAGCCTTTTATGTTGTTCAGTGGATCAGTTCAGTTTAGTAGATTTTATTATTCAGTTCAGTAGATCAATTCGATTCAGTAGATTTTGTTATTCAGTTCAGTTGATTTTGTAAATCTTAGTTTGGTTCATTTGATTTTGTTATTCAATTTCAGTTCTTATTTCTGCACTCTTTATCCGTACTGGGCGTTTGGCTCATGCTGTGTTTTTCTTCCGGCAGGTTTGCAAGGGGATTCAAGGGCAAATGTGAGGAGAGTTTCCTTTTTGTTTTGACATTCTGTTTAGAATTCGTTCGTGCGTAGCCTCCCTTTCCACTGGTCGGGAAGGGGGTGTTACATTTGTCCTAACAGATTTTATCCAAACTAATTCCTTAGATTCTGGGATTCCTTTCTCTAAAGAAACAAAATCTGTTTGTTGCATCTTGATATACATATATATGTCCTATAAAACATATTTTGTAAAATTTGAAAATCTGGTGCTTACCAAGTCTTTAACTGACAAATTTGATTTTCAAATTATATCCGTTGAGTTTAAACAAACTTGAAGACTGATTTTTAATTTCTTTATTTCTTTTAATAGTTTTCTAAGATTTGAAAATATAGCTGTTACACTTCAAGCTTATAAATACCTGGCTATACCATTCTAGGAAAAACAACTGAAACATACAAAGCTTACAATTGCTGAAAATATTCTCATCTCCCTTAGCTATTCTAAAAGCCTTGATTTATATTGTTTAGCTAAAGATTATTAGTTTCAGTAGTAACTCATGTTCATCTTAATTTCTTATTTTGTAAAAGGAGGCTTCAGAGAGAAGCAAGGTTTCCTTTAATATTATACAAGGAGATTTCAAGAGAATAGGTTTGCTCAAGGGAGCAAAGGTGCTCAAGGGAGGAGGTTTCCTCAAAGGGAGCTGTGTGCTCAAAGTTATTGTGAAGTCTATTGTACAGGGAGTTTAATAGTTTGTAATTGATTATTTATATTAAAGGAAACCAGTTGGATATTAATTGATATATGGCCTTGGATGTAAGCCATTAGTTAGAGGATTAAGGGTCGAACCAAGTATAAACATGGGTGTTCTGTATTGTTTACTTTCTTTATTTTTCTGTTTTGCATGCACTTAGTATTCTGATCCCTACACTTAGTTTAATATCACTTAATATCGAAACTACAAAAGAAAGTAAATTCAAGTTAGAACAAGTTTACAGCAGAAAGCAGTCGACTGCATTCAACATCTATCCAGTCGACTAGATTCACTTAGTTAGAACATTTTAAATTATCATTATTTCTCCCTCACACCTATTCAACCCCCTTCTAGGTGTGCATTACATAAATTTCAAGAGTATCACAATACTTTATAGATGAGCAAATATATTCAATCAATGCATGCTTATTTTAATTGCTTGGATTAACTATCATACAACAGTACAAACAATTAAAAGCAATGCACTTCACATCTAGCCTCTTCACCTAATATATAGCATAAACGAAATGCTTTCATCAATGGTTCAAGGAAAGTTCTTGGCATACAAGTAACCAGCTTTTCATAAATACAACTGAATGCAGTATCGAGAGACAAAAGATATATGCATAAAACAACTAAGAGAGCATTGCTACACTGCAAAGATGTTTAATCCTACATACCTCATCTGCATCATTTCTCGATGATGTATTGCGGTTTGCTTCGTAGAGCAATTTTTCTTCTACAATGTCCTTCATGGACTTCAGCTCAGTCATAAGCTTCATTGCTAGAGACTCTATATCATGCATCTGTCGCTGTGAGAATGCAATCGCACTTTCAGAACAATCTTCAATGGAGGTGCATCCAGTACTAAGATGAGGAAGTGAACGAGAAAGATGGGGACCCTCAGGACAGCCTTTAGGTGGAGAGCCTTTCTTTGGTGGGGAACTTGTCTTCTTGTGCTTAGGTTTCTTAAGGATCTTTTTGGGCAAAATAATACCTTTTGTTTGAGTGACCTGTCCAGGCCCTTCAACTTTTATAGATGATTCAACACCCTCCCCGTCTGATCCTGCTGGCAATGCCTTATTCTCAACTTGTTTTGCAGAAAAGAGCATGCCCTTGCAGTCTGAAATAAATAGACAAGGCATACCAATTAGAGAAAGAACACTTGCTTTGGGGTTTTAAGAACCAAAACAGATTGATCATCTTGACAGCACTAGAAAGTAATATGGGATGCTAATTATAGCTGTAATTTAAGAAAGAGATCACATTAAAGTGTGTAAAAGAGACGCAAATGCCTTCACACACACCCCCAAAAAAAATAATAATAATAATTAATTGGTGCGGAAAGAGGTAGAAGCAAATCCTTCAAGCCTAAGTTGGTGATGTAGGGTTGCACTTAATTGAATTCAACAACACAACAAAGATCTATGCTGTATTAAAGCATCTTCAATAGCTGAAAAGGTCTACCTAAAAGACTAAACCATCCAAATGGAAAGATTCAAACTCCTACCAAAACTATTTTCTTATAACCTAAATATTTATTTTTTCCTCAATAGGTAAAGGATGCTGATCAGGCTTTTCAGACTTGCTTTTGCTCTCATAGTAATCTGATCTGGTTCTTTGTTAAGCTATGTCATGTGTGTTCTTCTTGTCCAAAACAGTTGTTCGAGCAATGCATTTAGTATGTAAAGTTTTTGAATTTGATATCTGGAATAGACGACTTACTGTAGTGGTCTTTGTTGTTATACAAATCCACAGAATTCATAGCCAAACACAGCCTCTCCTGAGAAGTTGGGGAAATGGCCTGAAAAGTACAAACATGACAATTAGCAACTTCAGAGAAGTAAAAGTCTAAAAGTAAACTCAAATCTAAATTACACAGAACAACCCAATTACCTTTCTTGCTGAGGGAAGCCTCTCTGGAGGTTGCCACCTCTCCACATCATGATAGTTTTTTGTCTCTGATGTTGAAAGCTCGTCAACAACGCCACAGGAGAAACTTCTTTCTGCATCAGCAGTGACAGATATCAGCGACTGCTTTTCCTCATTTCTAGAAGAGCCATCCTCCATCGCTGTCATATGATTATTAGGCTTCAAAAAATTTCTTGCTGTGTCGGCAATGTTTGACATTAAAGGTTGTTTATCCTCAATTGTTAGTGAATCATTGTCCAGAGAAACCGAATTGTTATCAAGAGTTGAACAAGAAGAGCAATTCCTAGATGAGCTATAATTACTGAACAAATTGCTCATGGAACTGGATTGCAGATTTTGAGGCAAATTTTTCTTAATATTATCATCAAACAAGCATAACCTGCTGCCATAACCAATTTTGGTGCAACAATGACTGACATCATTAGCCACGTCAGAAACCTGATATCTAGAGTCACTTCCCGAGAACTCTTGTAGATTGGAGCAACTTGGGAAGCTATTACACATATCTGAACATTTATTAATATCATCCTCAATCATGCATAACTCACTGCCATGGCCACTTTTTGCGCAAAAAAGACTGTCAGCAACCGCCACATCAGAAACTTGATATCCAGGGTCACTACTAGAGATCACTTGTGGATTGGAACAAGTTTGGGATCTATTACATATACCTGAAATTTTCTGAGTATCATCCTCAGACATGCATGACTGACTGCCATGACCAATTTCGGGGAAAGAAAGACTGTCATCAATTGCCATATCAGAAACTTGATACCCAGAATCCCTACCAGATATCTCTTGCAGATTGGAAGAATTTTGGGAGATATTACACATATGTGAACTCTGATCATCAGCAGAAAAATCTATCTGCTGAAACTTTTGAGTAGATGATGAATTCTTAGTGTATGCTTCACTAATAAATTCTGATGCAGGGGAAACTGAAGAATTTTGACCCATCTTCTTTGTAGCATTAAACTCCATGGTCTCACCACCGAATGGAGGAAGAAGAGGGGTAGGATCAACATCTTCCAAATGACTATAGGAAATTTCATTAACAACACATCTTTCGGCTTGTCCCGCTAATGATAGTGTTTCCTTGTTCTCTAACATAGTTACATCGGCAGAGAAAACTATCTGCGGAAAGCTTTGCCTAGATGGTAAATGCTTAATATATGCTTCATTAAGAAATTCTGATGCAGGGGAAAGAGACGAATTTTGAGCCGTCTTCTTTGGAGCATTTAACTCCATGGTCTCACCACTACATGGAGGGAGAATGGGATTAGGGTCAACACCGTCCAAATGACAATAGGAAACTTTGTTAACAACACACCTTTCTCCTTGTCCCGCTATTGATAGTGCTTCCTTGTTCTCCAACACAGTATCAGCGGTCGGAAGGAATTTACTCGAGTCCACACCACAATCGCTTGCTTGCTTGTTACAAATGGAGGAACCATCAATTCCAGAACTCATGATCTGACTTTCTAAACAGTCAAGTCCAGGAACCTCAACTTTGATAGTAATAGGAGCACAAATATGACTGCTTGATTGTTGGGAATCTTCAGCAACCAGAATCTGCTCAGTTTTAATTGAAAGATAATGTTTTGAAGTTGAAGAGACAATTCTCTCAGTACACTTCTTTTTAGACTTTGCATCCTTGGAAAGCTTTGACTTCCAAATACTGAGTGGTGTCTTCAGATCATATTCATCTTCTACTGGCAGAGAATCAATGAACTCTTTTTTTGGAGTCAAACTAACAAGGTCAGAAGTTTTCCTTTTCTTTGTTTTGCACCTCTTCTTAAGCTGCTTCAACGTAATTTCTCCAAATGAAAGATCATCTGAATTACTGTAGTTTTCATCACCATTTTCAATGTAATTAAAAATATTGGCTTCCCTTTCTATTTCACTTGTTTTTCTTTCTGCCATGGGCAGGCATGGGCTTTCAATGTTATGGTCACCAACCCCATTATCATACCCATTTTGCAATTCAAGTGTTAATGCTGCATCAAGATTTCTGGCACATTCAGCTTCATAAATATCTTTCAACTTCTTCAACACAAGACCTGGCCTTCCTTGAGAATTTACATTGTGGATTTTAGTTACCAAACCATCATTTACAGCATTAATGAAGGGCAAAGTACGGCAACTTCGCAGTTCCATTACCGAGTTGAACTTATATTCTCTATGCCTATTTCCTCAACAGCTTACAATCGCAAAACTGCTCCAACACAACAGAAACCAACTTCAGCTTCAAACAATATGATCAGCAATTGAGTTGGAGAAGAAAATGTTAGCCGTGTTTCATAAAATATAACCAAAATCTTTAGATTCAATAAACACTATTGAAATAAATAACAAGGAAACCGTCCTAATCTATTACTGTATAAATGTTTCAAGCATAACAGTGTGTATTCAAACTTGTCAATCAGAGACTTTGGGGAAACCAACCATTTGCCATAATCAAGCCTACAAAGAACATACAGAGTACATTTCCTATCCCTGTCAGACAAATGGACACATCCTTTGACTTTATCAAAACATGCAAAAGATAAGCTTTGCAGATGATAGATGAAGCAACGAAATACAAGTACCCCTTCACTGGACATCTCTAAAGCAGGTAAATGATGCTCTCAAGCCTCGTCAACGTTGACGCAAAAAAATAGACTAATATGCTACATCATATTTACTCCAAATAATAGTGGATGCCTCTTAACAGATACATATATTTATGGTTCCCAGGGAGTAAATTTTACACCACAGGACTTCACAATTTTGAACATAAATGACAAAAATCCTAATTACCTTGCAAGACCAATGACACCCACTCTAAAATTATTTTACTAGATCATACGGACGCAAATCTAAACTAATTTCAAAGAACAACAATACCATGCATAAATTCAGTAGATCAAGTTTGCCGAATACAATATAATGGACAATTTATAAAATTAATAGAGAAAAAAAAATCAATCAAAAAAAGTCATTAAAAATCCCCGATTACAAGTGAGATGAAAATCAAATCAATCTCTGAGCGACCGAAAAGGCTGAGATTAGAAGTACATACAAACTCCTAAAATCCACAAATCTAATCGTTAAGATTAGCAAAAGTATAACATTCATACTTAGATCTAAGCATGGATCGATCTCGGAGAATAAAGTGAAATTGTACTCACCTGATAATGGAAACCTCGGTTCCACCGGCGGGCGGCAGAAGAGAGAATGATATACATAGAGAGAGAGAGAGAGAGAAATGTGCAGCTGAGTTAGGGTAGAAAGAGTAGTAGTGGAGCGGATAGTGAGATTAAAATGATTAAAGACGTCGCAGCTCGCGCCAACTTCATTGGCGGGAACTAGGGTTTGCATTCTAAATGGAGGGAACTTCTTTTTTTTTTTTTTTTCCCTAAATTAGTTTTGTATTAAATAAAATAGTACAAGAGAAAAACCCACTAAGGGTAACCAAAAGTGTCAGAGGACAAATCCTGTTCAAAATAGTCGCAACCAAGCCAGAAGTTGCAAATTCCAATGCCTATAGCTAAATCTGTCCCTAATTTCCTTAAACCATCTAAGAGAAATTAAGGTACATTTAATGGTCATGACACATCCTTTAACAATCATACGAATTGGTATCCTATAGTGCTCATGGATCTTGTTGTTCCTTTCTTTCCAGATGTAATAGCAAACTACAACAAACCCCAACTTCATAATTTTTGCTTTTGAACATTTGCTAGAGTCTAACATCATATAATTAGTGATTGATTCCCAGCTTCTGCTTATACCTCTCCAACCACAATAAAGATGAAGAATATGGTAAAGAATCCGAAATGTGTACGGGCAGTAAAAAAAAAGATGTTCAAAGTTTTCAAAGTGAATCCCACAAAACACACAGGTTGGGTTGATAGGAATACCAAACCCAATAATCTTATCAGCGGTTCTGAGTCTTTTGTGAAAAGCCAGCCACAAGAAGAAAGATACCCGCGGTGGTATTGTTTTGAGCCAAACAAGATTATGCCAATCCAACGGTTGTCAAATATTTTCCTTTTTTTAAATATTCCATCGGGAAAACATAACAGTTATTTCGGTATTAATAATTGGGTCATCTTAACATGTGCCTTAAGGGCACATGCTAAGCACACGGTTCAAGAGAATATTCTCTTGAACTGTGTGTATATTCTCTAGAATATTCTCTTGAACTTGGTGCAAATGCAGAAATTAAGAGAATATACACACAATTCAAGAGAATATTCTCTTGAATTGTGTGCTTAACATGTGCCCTTAGGGTACATGTTAAGTTTTCCTTTAATAATTTTGTGAATTTTTTTTCTAATCTTTTTATCCCTAATAATTCTTTTAAAGAGACGCTTAATTTTTCATTTGTACTTTTTTTTCCCTCTCTCTTACCTTTTTTTTCTTTTCCACTCTCCTTAAGACAGTAAATAAAATTCGAAACATTCAATATTTATTTTAAAATTTTGTATTCGTGTTAAAATAGATATTATCCATATATGTTTCAAAACGAATATTATTCATATTCTTATTAAAATAGATATTACTCTCCCCCATATTTTTATCTCTTTTATAATAAATCACACTTAATACGCGTGCAGGTTACTAATTTATATAAAATGCACAATATATCTAAAATTTCATATCACGATTCTAATATTAATCATCTTATCTCTTTTACAATAAATTATACATAATATACATGCAGATTACTACTTTATATAAAATGCACGGTATATCTAAAATTTCATACCACGATTCAAATATTACTCACCACACGGAATGCAAAATAATAAAAATTCCTTAATAATCATGAAATGCGCTATTATTGTAACTTTGTAATAAAAATATTATCATTAAATACAAAATAATAAAGTACTCTTTTCATCATTTAAAAGATATCTGGAGAATATATTTTACACACAAATTAAGAAAAATAAAATTAAAAAAAGATAATAAATTTTTTTTTAGATATTTATCTTCAGTAATCTCACAAAATTATATAAAATGATAAAATATATATATATCTATATATATATATATATATATATATATATATATATATATATATATTATAGTGAACCTCATTAAATGACCTATTTGCTTTATACTTTATATATTTACTGTCATTCTTTTGACTTTTGAGTACACAAAAATTATACGTTAGGACACATTTTGAGTACGGAGAGAGTAATTACTTATGAATTATTACTTCATAATGTTTTGGGTTTCGTTTAAATTGTCACCGTCTGTTTTAAAGTAATTATTTTTAACCTCTTAATGTTTATATTAAGGTGTTAAAAATAGCAAAAAAGTTGAGGTATATTTGGATACTGCATTGGGATTGAATTTAGATTTGTAGTTCTATGAAAATACAATACACACTGTTAATCCCAAATTATCTTAAATTTGTTGTTTTGTTATTTCCTTAGTTAATATTGTATTAATAGGAAATTCTTAATATTGTGTTTAATAGGAAATTCAAATTTATTGTTTGAATAATATTTTTATTTTTTTTAGAATTTTTATTATTTCAATGTTGTAAATTTAGAAATGCATTTTAAATTTAAGGGTCTATAAAAAATATTGACGGATAAACTTGACATGTAACCATACACAATAAAAAAAGAAACATTTATCACTAATTTTTAGGTAGTGCTTTAATAACTATAGAATGAATGTTAAAAATAGATAACGGTGTAAACTATAGAATGAATGATAACTATAAAATCAAGTTGAATCGAATATTAAATTGCTTAAATTTGATTTATAAATTTTTATCAAGTATGACATACGGTTTTATTGAGATTCATTTAATTATCGAGTCAGGCACGATCTCGAATCGAGCCCGAATAATTTGCACTTTTTTGAACGAATATGATTCGAATATCAATAGAAAATTATAATTTGAAGAGAATTGAATAATTTATCGAATTTTAAATTTTACTCATATATGAATTGTTTATATTTCGAGATAAGTTTGAATTGAACTTTTAATCGAGCAAGTATGAATCGAGTCTAAATCATTTGATTCTATTTGCAGCCTTAAATGTAGTGTATATTTACACTTTGTTTATGAGTTTTGAACCGAAAAGAAAATAGTAAAAAAATAAATTAGAATATAAAATTTAAAGTTTTCCTTTGTATTGTTTTTTGAGTTTTTAATAGAAAATAATAAAAAACTTAAAAATTTTGTTTTTCTTATGTTTCTGAATTATAATAAAAAGAAAATAAAATTATTATATGTACAAAAAATATTATTATATTATTCATTTAATAGCATAAATGGAAGAGATTTAAAAGTTAATACTCAAATTTTCATACAAAATTCTCATTTCTCAATCATTCTAACATCAAGGATAACATGTCATTTGTTTTAAACTTTATTTATTGAGTTTTGTTCAAGAACCGTAATAGTATCTTTTATCTATCGAACATTATACAGTAGTTAAAATAGATATAAAAATAAATTATCAAATGATGTCTCTCGTTGTATCCTTCTATATTATCGATCATTAATAAAAACGATATTTATATTTTGAATTATAAAAATGGAATAGTAGAACTAAATGAGTAATCATTTTTTAAAATAATGCAAGAAACTGTAACTAAAATATTAAAATAAAATAAAAATACAAAAATGTGGACAGTCTCTGAAAAGGGGAAAGGAAGAATGTGCATCTAATTACAGACGATCACTACTATTACTAGAGAACCAGTGAAGGCGCCTTTAGGCTTGGACACTATTCCACCTGATCTATCGAAGGGAACACATTCAACGGACACAGTAATAAGACTAGTAAATATCATCCCTCAGTTGTCTGTTCACTGAAAACTGCAAAATCAAATCTCTAAGTGGATCGATAATTCTAATCAAAAGCATCTCATTCCTTTCTAATCTAAGTCTACGGAATATGCCTCAGAACCATAATACATATCTACTCACACATGGCAAGAGTAAATAGAATCTACCTTTTTTAACTAATTCTTCTCTTTTTGCATCAACGGAGTATTATTATACGGGTTCTCTTAAATAAGGACAGATGTTAAGTACAGAAAATAAGAGATGTGACTCATTATATATTATTTATTTATATATTTGTACTGAATTCAATACATGAGATCCACTAGTATATTATTTTTATATACATTGAATTCAGTGTAAATGTATAAATAAATAATATTTAGTGGGTCCTATATCTTATTTTTTACGCTTAGTATGTGTTCTTAGGACACATATTAAGAAAACCCTTATTATATATACTCAGTAGAACCAAGAAGAAGAATGTGCACGTGATTAGGCAAATCTTCACTAACAGACGTGCTTTCATTTTTGTTGCTCTCAGTGCCATCCTCTATCAAATCGGAGGACTAGATGAGATAAATTTGGGACATGAGTTATAATTAAAAAATTATTATATTATATAAGTTAAGGATAATATAAAAATTATGAAAATATTATTAATTTTATTTTTTTTTCCATCCAAATCAAGTTAATTTTAGATGAAAAAATTTGACAGAAAAAATAATTAAATTTTTTGTCTATTTAATTTTTTTTCCGTTTATTAAAAAACTCATAAACACACGAATTTGACAGCCATTTCTTTCCTCTCTTTTTTTTCTATCCATTTTAAAACTCACAAGAGCTTTATAATTGGTTAAAATTATTGGGTCCCCTTATGTATGCGGAATTTTAATTAATTTTAAATGAATACATCGTTTTATAAATTTATTTGTAAAAGTATCTTTTTCTCTTGATGGGTGGGCCAACCAATGGGTTGAGTTTGGTTACTTACCGGAAAAGTCGAGAATATTCCGAAGGAGGTGAGACGTTTCACGCTTCATCCATGATCTATTTTGGTGTTATCGAATACAAATATTCTTTATTTTCCTTTGCACGCAAACACCAACCTCCGTTATAGACCCGGCGTTTCACTAGATTTAAAATATACAGTACAACAAATTATTAATGTCAAACACCAAATTTATTTGACAAAAAAATAATTTCTATATTAATAAAATTAATAATAAATTTAAGTTTACGATAAAATAAAATAATATATATATATATATATATATAATATTTAATATTATCATATATTTATGTTATGTATAACATTATTATATAAAAAAATCCATAAATTAAGAAAAATAAGAGAATGTTTGATTGAAACTTAATGCATCTAAATAGTTGAATCGGTCATTCATTTAATGCGCTTTTTAGGATTGAATTGGTCAATTTTTTAGACTGAATGACTAAGTCTAATTTTTTTTACTGAATAGTTAAATCTCGACTGAATAAAATAAAATAAAATATAATTTTTTTTTAAAATATTAAATATTAGATTAAGTGATATTAAATAAATTTATAATAGTTTAATTTTTTTTTTAAAAAATAAAAAAATAAAAAAATTTATCAAATATATCACTTATTAAATAATTTTTTTTATTTAATATCTAAAAATTTAATTTATTTAAATATTTAAAATTATTTCATTCAATTTTTATAAACCTACAAAAGTTAATAAGTTGTTGCTTTTGAAACCACTGACATCAATTTCTTATCCCGCCGCAAATTGAATCTTTCCCTCTAGAAATGAAGGCGTCACTAAAAACTACATACGCCACCAATAAAAACTCCGCCGGCGCCACTGTCGCCGTCAACGCCGGCAATGTCAAACTCCGAGCTTCCATGACCGACGCCACCGTCGTCGGCGGCCCCAGCTTAAACGGCCTAGCTCTCGCCGTCGAAAGGCCTGGTTTCTTCATCGTCGACTACAACGTCCCCAAAAAGGTACCAAAACTCTGTCTTTCTATCTCACACAGGCAAATTATTCAATTTTGTAATCTGAATTGTGTTTTTATTGCGTTTTGTGGCTCAGGATTTCAGATTTCAGTTTATGAACACAATTAGGGTTTCGGACAAACCGTTGAACTTGAATTACATTCATTTCAAAAATGATAACCGGACAATACTTGATGGAACCTTAGTGTTTGATTCTTCTAACAAAGTATCGGCTAATCATGTGCTTGGTTCGGGAAATGCTAAATTGAAGTATACTTATGTGCACGGAGGACTGACCACGTTTGAGCCGAGCTACGATTTGGCCAAGGATTCGTGGGATTTTGCAGTTTCGAGAAAGGTGTATGGTGATGATGTGTTTAGGGCTTCGTATCAAACTTCAAGCAAGGCGTTGGGGCTTGATTGGACGAGGAATTCGAAGTTAAATGGATCTTTCAAGGTATAATTATTGTTTTTCTTTTATTTTAAATAAATTTTCTGTTTGATATATTACATAAGTAAAGGTCAGGAAAGTTGATGCATTGCTGTACAATCTTATTTGAATTGCTAATTGGTAGTGTGTCTTTGAGAAATTTAAACTATAAATAAGTTGAATCTAAAAAATTGATAAACTAGTTTTCTTATGTAGCAAGTTGTCAAGTGGGTGAAATTCAGGGATCAAATTTGGACGGCGTAGTGCCTATGAACTTACATTAATCTTCTTGTGAATGATTGATTCTGGAAATTGCCTTCTCGTTAGAAGAATATTTTCAATTTTTCTGTTTTAATTATAATGTCTTCGATCGATTGATGTTGCCCATTAAGACTCATGTTGAGGCCTGGAAATTGAGGCATCTATGCTGATGCTCAATCTGAGCATGCATATTCAGAGCTTCGTAGTCTGGACTGATAATTTATGACAATCTTATGGACTAGCTGGGAGAACTCTAAAGTACATTGTAACTTGTATGTGTTCTTAACGTTGAGAATTTGAATCTTGTATGGACTACGTATTGCAGCAAAGAGAGAGAAGTTCTAATCAATTTAAATTTTAGCTTCTGAATTGGTGCACTATTTTTGTGGGAACAATCTGTTATATGGTTAGAATGTTGTCATGTGACTGCTGTCAGTTGTGGCCAGCTACATGTAATCTTTTACTATATATTACCTGATTGCACAACTGAGCGTTAGGATTAATTTTCTGCTTATAGATTTAAACCTGCCTCAAGTAGATTTCTCCAGAAAAAGTAATATTTTCATGTGTTACTCTTATAACAGTAGTATGCTGGGTGGTTTATCAGGTAAATAAACATATGTGGATAGACATGGATTTGCAGTTGCGGTGGTGCATATTTTTGAGCTGGTTAAACCAAATTAATAATTGGTTTTAGACTGAGACAGAGGGAGTAATGAATTGATTTTAATATTGAAAGAATATGCTTCTCTTCAATCTTCTATAGTCAACTTATATTAGATTACCCTGATCAGTTTTTACTACTTAAGTCTACTGAATATATCAGGTAGCATAGTTAGTTTTCTTTTTATTGTGTTATGTGAGGGTTTTATGGAACACCCAACGGCTAGACGGTAAGACCCCGTGCACCTATGCCCCAGCCATGTTGTGCACCATCCACAATGAGCTATTCTACACATCCATCGTCATTGATCTTAAGAAAAGAAAAATCAACACTTAAGAAACCAAATCAAAAATTCAACTACAATACATGTAAAACACGTGTGGATGTGCCTTCATCATGCAAAAGAGTCTTTTGCTTTTATATTGTACTTGCGTACAAGCTCCAAAGTCGGCTTACAACATAAACGACATAATTTCATGTATGCACGGAACTAGGATTTGAAGAATCGTTGATTAATACCTCCCTAATTAAAATCAGGTGGTTAGCCTGCTCACCTGCTCAACTCTTAAAAGTTAAATGTTCATCTACATAATCAGAAACATGGAAAGGTGTAGAATTTCTGTGATTAGTTTGGTCTTTGAAATTTGTATTGTTAGTCGATCTTTATTTGTCATTTTTGTTGTGTCATTTACAGTAGGTAAACTTAGCTCTTTACAACTAATTAAGAAACCGATGTACTGTCTTAAACCTCTGAACAAGAGCTCTTGCAATATTTCATGAGAAACCAAGTGTCAATCTTGGAAACCATGTTTCTGGCAAAGAGGCTCAAATGAGACATTTAGGAAAAAAAATATTTGATTTTAAAATTGATTTTTCCACAAGGTTCTCTCTCATAAGAGTGTGTGACCCACGTACCATTCATGTGAGGAGGACCTTGTGGAAAAATCGATTTCAATTGTAAAACTAATTATCCGCAATGTTTTCTATGTGTTATTGTACAGATATATTCTTTTCTTTTCTAGTTAGTGGCTTACTGATATTACATTCAGACCATGAACACTTGAAAACTTGAATTTGTTTCTCTTTATAGTTTTTAGGTTTCAACCTATGACATTGTAAGATGATCATTATAAATGCCTAAAATTAAATTTTAGTCATTCATTCCTGAAATTGTTGGAAGCAAACTCTAACTTAAGTTTCTTACTTTGCCAGATTTCAGCATCTCTCAATTTGGCAGATCAACGAAAAATACCAAATTTAAGTGCTGAGAGTACGTGGGATTTTGAAATGTGATTTTTTTTATTGTTTCGATTATTCAAATTTGGAAAACAACAATTTGCAATTGGTGGACCCTTCAGCTGCTCTTTCAGTGTTTTTAATTGTGTACTTTAAAAGAGCCTATTACACTAATAACCATACATTGCCCAGCTCTTTTAGCAGCATGTATTGTTAAAATGTATGGCTTCTTCGTTAGAATACTTGCTCCCCCGTTGTTGCAAAATCTGCAGGTCTATACACCTTTTTGTTAGCACTCTTGCCCTTTTATTTAATGTAATTGAAAGTACTTTTGGAGAGTAATGTACGGTCATCATGCCGTTTTTCCAATTTTTTGTCAATATATGATAACTACAGTTGAGGCTATTATCCTGATGAGATATTAGTCAATGTAATAGGAGGAAATGTAGAGAGAAACATAAGGAATCCCTTTTGCTTTAGTTTCATGTCTCATTTAGTCGGTTCATATTCCTGTTTAAGCTTCTGATTTTTCAATAGCCTGCCAGAATTGCCCTGCCGAGTAGAAATTGGTCGCTTGAATACAGCTAGAAGCCTAAGTAGCTAGATGTGAAATTCTTTCACACTAATTTCAGGGTATATAAGAGTATAAGAACCTTTGTCAAACTAAAATACACTTTGGACCCCAAAGTTTGTAAGATTGTTAAGGTTTGCACTATAATATTTATAACGTATATATGTGCATCCCAAAGTTCTTTTCAAGCTTTTAACCGGTCAAAAGTGAGGTGTATTTTGTTTAGCAAAAAAGAACTTTGGGGTATATTTTGTCTAGTTTAAACTTCAAAAGATGTATTTTGTTTAGCATAAGAGAATATTAGAGTGTACTTAAATGCGTTTTAAACATTGGATTTTACAAATTTTGGGGTTCAAATTCTATTTTAGTCTTTAAAAGTCGCCATAATAAAATTACGCTCTTGTGATTTGCTTCTAAATTCCCAAAATCTGACAAGCTCGACCAGCTAACTTGCAAAAAGGGGGGAAATTAGCTTCTTTTATCTCTCAGTCTTCCATCTCTAAGGAGAGAATTCTTACTGCTCAGGCTTATGTGAAAACTGAAGAGCGATCTTTCACATCTGTTTATTATTTCCTGTTACACAAAATGAGTTTGTTCTTATTTAATTTGTAGAATCTTAAAAATTTAAATTACGATGTGAATTAATCAAAATTAAATAAATTTACATCAAAATTGATGGTAGTATAAAAAATAAAAATAATAAAATATTGTTAAGTCTCTCTCTTTCTTATATACTGTATTGGTCAGTGCAATTAACCAGTCATTTAATTAATTTATTTATTTATTTATTTTTGTGGCTAGACTATTGGTTGTAAGTTTACGGCAAAAACAATTACCTGTTTGAAATTTTTTTATAACAAAAATATCGTTTTCCTGTGCGAAAGAAGAGTAGGTGTAGAAGGCAACACTTGAACCTCCAATAACTGTAAATGATCTCATCCTTTTTTTTTACTACTTACTTTAAGTGTGTCGAGTTGATTTCTGCAGGGTTGTCACGATCTTGTTAAAAGCTTGAAAGATTTTCTTGTGAAAATTATTAATTTTACCTGTACTGATTATTCAACTTTGTGTTTGGTAATTCTAGTCAATTAATAATAATAATCTAAAATAAAGTTCAAAATAATATATTCACCCCGGTTGCAGATTGCTTGCTTTATATATATAGACATCTCTATTTTTTCTCGGGAAATCTTTAAAATTACCATTGCTTAGCTTTCAATTCGCCTCTTATCATCAAATAAAATGTGAATAACCCGTCTTATTCTCTTTGAAAGAATGGGCGCTTCCGGTTCTGTCGGTAATTGAAATAATTTTGTCTTCTCCATATTACTATATCTCTAGAGTCAATAATTTTATATGAGAAATTATTTATTGGGTATATAACATCTATACCTTTTAAAATAAAAATGAACGGTCAAAATTAAAAACTAAAAATAGACGTTCGCTACTTATAATAGCGGACATTTAAAAAAAAAAAAATTGTCCGTCAATAATAATAGCGGATGGAATTTAGTTTAGGATTTGGCCTTCAAATCCACGTCAGTTGTTGTTATTATTAGCATATATCTTAAATGTCTTAAATGCTAGATCTATCAAACATGCCACGCGTCACTCTTAAAGCTACGTGCTTGAAACTGAACCTAGGACTGACCGTAGTGAATAACTACTACCTCTCGGTATTTCCTTGATACTTGTCCGCCAGTCTTCCTAGGAAATTTCGCCTGAAAATCATAAATCTTGCCCTAAATCCACAAGTAACAACAGCCTCACTAAACCCACATACAAACACGGTCAAAATAAGACAGCCCATTATCTCCAAATCCCAAAAGAATTCACATCTACAGTTCAACCATCGAAACAGAGATCTGGGTATTATCACAAAGCTAATAATGATCCAATAGTTGTGAACCCAAAGCAGCAACTTTTCAATCCATGGCAGTTTCCTATAGAGGCAAGTCTTTCTCTCTCTTTTTGCTGTTAAGTTTTCATATTTTTCATATTTCTATGGTTTATGCAAATTCAAGCTCTGCTAATTTAGATGAACAAGATCACTTGACATCCCACATATCCAACAAGATAAATGATCTAAATGTAGTGAATCAACATCAAGTTCAGATAGAAAAGCTTGAAGAGCTAGTGAAAAACCTTACTGAATTGGTGTCTAGGTTAGAATCATGGGTTTCAGAGTCTCCACAGATTGGAGCTTTTAATGATAAGAAGCTACAAAAAGCTGGACTTGATAAAAGGAAGAGGGAGGATGGTGGGTTGATTGAGAAAGTTGAGGATAATGGTTCTGAAAGTAATGTGAGAGATGGAGAGAGAGTTGGAGCTGTGTCGGTTACAAAGCATAGTTTGTTTTGGTCGGAGAGGTTTCAGTTTATGGCGGCTGTGAAGTTGGATTCGAATGCAACGTGTGTTAGTGTGCTGCCATTGAAAGATTTGGAGGGGTTGAGTAAGTACGTTGCCGTTGGGGATGATCAAGGGAGAGTTTACGTGTTTTCAAGAAATGGGGATATCTTGCTTGAGTTTTATACGGTGTCAGATTCCCCGGTTACAACCATGTTGTCTTACATGTCGTCTTATAAGAATGAGAGTGTATTGGTTACTGGGCATGGGAATGGACTCATTTTGGTGCATAGGATTTGGGAGTTGTCGACTGGAGAGGAATGGAATACGCTTCGTATGGAACCTAATGGGAAATTTGTTGTATCGGAGATTGAGGAAGGTGGGTCACCAATAACCATCTTGGAAGTACATCATGTTGGAAGGACGAGGTACATTTTATCTACAGATGTTAGTGGAAAGATCAAGGTTTTGAGGGAGAATGGGTCAGTCCATGGGTTGGCTATGCCATCAAGCAGGCCACTTGTGTTCTTGAAGCAAAGGCTCTTGTTTCTTACTGAGACTGGTGCGGGATCATTGGATTTGAGGACCATGAAAATTAGGGAGTCCGATTGTGAAGGTTTGAACAATTCCGTTGCTCGGAATTATGTGTTTGACGCCACAGAGCGGTTGAAAGCGTATGGTTTTACTTCAGAGGGTGATTTGATTAATGTGTTACTTTTAGGTGATATAATAAACTTCAAATGCAGGATTAGATCCATGAAGAAGTTTGATATGAATGAGCCTCTAGCTTTCCAGGCTATTAAAGGTTATTTGCTTCTTGTTAACCAGGAGAAGGTTTTCGTCTATAATGTTTCATCCCCAAATTATATTAGGTCTGGTGGGCCTAGACTTCTATTCTCTGCCGGTCTTGATGAGATTGTAGCATCATTTCTCAATTATCAAGCGATCGAAGTAGATGCCCAAAAAAAAGGAGTAATACCATTAATAGCAAGTGATCATGAAAAGCTGGTTATTCTCAGTCTTGGAAGTGGATATGTGGGAATGTATCGGTCTAACCTACCAATTTCCAGAGGAGAATTCAATACCATCCTATGGAGCAGTCCCGTACTGTTTTTCATTCTGTTCATGTTTGGAGCATGGAAATTTTTCGCCAATAAGAAAGAAGCTTATTCCTTATGGGGCCCTGAAGATCCATTTACTTCTGTGTCAGCAACAAATGGGGCTCCATTAGTATCTGGTTCCGGGGACAGATCTTTCATAGATTCTTCTTCTAGAAGTGAAGTTACGGAGTTGAGAGGCGGTGGTCTAAGAGGTCCATCAAGAAGGTTTAGCTCTCCACCGCGGTATCCTGGTGGAACCACCAGCTCCTATAGACCAAACTCCGCCGACACCAATTCTAGGCCTGCTTCTGTCGATCCAAATTTTAGGACATCAGAGTTGAAATTCAGGGGAGCAAATATAGAATCTACGGCTTACCCAAAAAGAAGAGAGAGCTTATACGTAAACAGTCCAGTTGTGGATGAGAACAATTAATTTGTAATCTTATTTCCAGGTACTGTTTCCACATATTACCCCGAGTTAGTTCCCTTTGAAAATTTTATTCCCACGCCATGTTTGTGCATTATGTGAGATCGCTATAGTTGTACCTTTGTAACCCTAGTTATGTGATAAAGAAATAATATAAAAATTTGTTGGTTTTTCTTTGTAAGATATCTCTTGAACAATATACTCTTTGTTTTCTAGAGCAAAAAATAAAATAAGAAAAATTGGAGAAAATGGACGCTAGTAGCTCTTTTTTTTGGTTGAAAAGTTATACTATTTCAATTCTAGGGATACATTTCAATCCTAGGCGTCTAAGGGGAACCTTGCGAAGGGACAATGAGGGAAACTTAGGAAAAACTTTGAACGTATAACCTTGCACAATTAAGAGAAAAGCGTTACCACTAGACCATTAGCCTATCACATTTGGTTTCAAAATAGTAGCTATTGGTTTCCTATGTTGTGTTATTTTGTTTCCATTGATATTTGCATGCTGCAACCTCTGCTTAATGGAATGGAAACAACGAGAATGAGCTGTAATGGGGTAATATATTCTCCAATTCTTGCCATATTCACTGAACAAACTCTTTATACAATATTTTGTTGGATTAGTTTGTTCAGCCCATGTGGATATACCCTATTGATCCATATCTTCACATTGGAGTCTGGCTCTTGCAGTGTTTCATTTTATGGCATCTTCCCATTTATATTATTACTATTCCTGTTAGTGTGGTTGGGTACTCTACATATATATATATATATATATATATATAGGGGAATGATCCATAGCAAGCGTTTGCTATGGACACTATTCCAGCAAATGCATTTTCAACCGTTCAAATAATGATTTTAATGGATAAGATGGAGTCCCACCCGCTATCTAAGATAACGGGTAGGAAAAAAAAAAAAAAAATTCTCAGTCCACCCGTCATCTTAGTTGACAGGTGGGAATAAAAAAAAAAAAAAATTTATTCTCACAACCTGTCATCTAAGATGACGGGTGGAGTTTTTTTTTTTTTTTAAAACTAAGTTTAACAACAACAAAAAATTCAAAATCAAAAAAATTCTCACCTGTCATCTTAGTTGACGGGTGGAGTTTTGTTAAGTTTTTTTTTTTTTTTTTATATTTTATATAAATATAAGTTTAACAAAAAAAAAAAAAAAAAAATCTCACCCGTCACCTTAGTTGACGGGTGGAGTTTTGTTAATTTTTTTTTTTTTTTATTTATTATAAATATAAGCTTAAGAAAAGAAAAAAAAAAAAAAAAAAAAATCAAAACTCACCCGTCACCTTAGTTGACGGGTGAAGTTTTGACAAATTTTTTTTTTTTTTTTTATTTTATTTTATTTTTATAAATGCAAGTTTAACAAAAAAAAAAAAATCCCACCCGTCACCTTAGTTGACGGGTGGAGTTTGGTTAATTTTTTTATTTTTTTTTATAAATATAAGTTTAACAAAAAATAAAAAATCCCACCCGTCACCTTAGTTGACGGGTGGAGTTTTGTTATTTTTTTTTTTTTAAATTTTTTTATAAATATAAGCTTAACAAAAAAAAAAAAAACAAAAAAAAAAAAATCAAATCCCACCCGTCACCTTAGTTGACGGGTGGAGTTTTGAATTTTTTTATTTTTTATAAATGTAAGTTTAACAACAATTTATAAAAAAAAAAAAAAAAAAATCAAAACTCCATCCGTCAACTAAGTTGACGGGTGGGATTTGATTTATTTTTTTTTGTTAAGCTTATATTTATATAAAAACAAAATAAAATAAAAAATTAACCAAACTCAACCCGTCAACTAAGGTGACGGGTGGGATTTTTTTTTTTTTTTGTTAAACTTGCATTTATAAAAAAAAAAAAAAAAAAAAAAAAATTGTCAAAACTTCACCCGTCAACTAAGGTGACGGGTGAGTTTTGATTTTTTTTTTTTTTTGTTAAGCTTATATTTATAATAAATAAATAAAAAAAAAAATTAACAAAACTCCACCCGTCAACTAAGGTGACGGGTGAGATTTTTTTTTTTTTTTTTTTTGTTAAACTTATATTTATATAAAATATAAAAAAAAAAAAAAAACTTAACAAAACTCCACCTGTCAACTAAGATGACGGGTGAGAATTTTTTTGATTTTGAATTTTTTTTTTTTGTTAAACTTAGTTTTAAAAAAAAAAAAAAACTCCACCCGTCATCTTAGATGACGGGTTGTGAGAATAAATTTTTTTTTTTTTTTATTCCCACCCGTCAACTAAGATGACGGGTGGACTGAGAATTTTTTATTTTTTTTCCTACCCGTTATCTTAGATAGCGGGTGGGACTCCATCTTATCCATTAAAATCATTATTTGAACGGTTGAAGATGCATTTGCTGGAATAGTGTCCATAGCAAATGCTTGCTATGGATCATTCCCCATATATATATATATATATATATATATATATATATATATATATATATATATATATATATAGAGAGAGAGAGAGAGAGAGAGAGAGAGAGAGAGAGAGAGAGAGAGAGAGAGAGGGGTAATGTTCCATAGCATCTATTTGTTATAGATTCTAACAGGATATACACTATTTATACTATTGAAAATAAGAAGGAACGGTCAGGATTAGAAACTAAAAATTAACTTCGTAAAAAAAAAAGCATACCATCCGCTACTAGTAGTAGCGGATACTAATCAGAATAAATGTTTGACTTTATTAACCAAAATTTAGGATTTATTAACTAAGATTTACATATCAGGGTTTAGAGTTTATTAATCAAGGCTCATAATTTATTAACTAGGGTTTATGATTTATTTATTAGGGTTTGGTTGGGGTTATTAACTAGGGTTTAGTTATCTAATGGACATCTGTTACTATTAATAACGGATGTTTAAAAAAAATTTAAACGTCCACTACTAATAATAGACATGTAAATTTTATAAAAAAATTGTCTCATGTATTAATTGTTAAAATAATACTCTCGACAACTGGTTATGAATGGACATCCTATATATAGATACACGCGCACTCGGTGGTGTTTGTTCATTTGGTCTTTGAATACTTGCTAATAATAAAGTCTGCGTCATTTTTTTTTATCTTCATTTGATCAAGGATTTGAACAAGAATTACATTGTTTGAGGAAGAGGAACTCAATCTAACCAAACTTATTAGATACACTTATTAACCTAGCAACTCTTGTTGACCCAGCAAACCATGTACTACTACAATCGTTGGCATTTATGATTTTTTTTACCATCGTGGAGAAATTGAAATTGAAATTGAGGCGGCTCAGGTCGTCAATATATGTTGGCGGTCCAATGGTGGCTCCGTTATAGAGATCTCAATCAACTTGACTTGTAGATTTTAGTTCAAAGCACAAATTTTCATTTGGCACCATCATATACCACTAACGCAATGTCATGCTGTCAAATTTGGAAAAGGTTAGCCAATTAGTATTAAAAAATATATATCTATAAAGAAAATGGGGCTTCAACAGTCTTGAAAAAAAGTCTACATAATACTTAAAATCATTTTTTTTACAGCTTTTTTAAGTCATAAATTTCATAAGTTTGTCAAAGTGTAAAAGAAAGCAGTTGGCATCAGCCATAATATGCCGCAAGCTGCTTATGCCCTCTAAAATTGAGACTGTAAGACTTGTACTAATAATATCTACATCAGTACCAAATATCAAATAAACCTTCAAGCATTCGTGCCCCAATCCAGCTTTTTACAAAATAAGTGAATAAAAAAATTGACTTCACACAGGGATTGGCAAGCCCTTCTTCGCCATGCTGTCCAGAACGTCATTCAGTGCCTGGCAAAGTCCAACAATCTGCCATAAACAAGCAAATACATGTTAGAAGACGGGCAAGGGGTTGGGAGCTACAAAGTAGTATCAAGTAAGGAAGATAAGGAGGAAAATAAAATCAATATCATTCACAATATCAACAAATTATATATCCTAACGAGAAGCTAAATTCTACTATTTCTGAATTTTTTTCAGGCAAGTTGCAACAAGCTGTAGAAAAGAAATAAATCACCTGTTGATCCCACTGCTGCAGTTCCTCAGTGTCGTCCTCAAAATGGATGAAAGCTTCAACCTAACATTTGGAATTTTTCATGAAAAAGTAAGCACCAAAATAAAAGACTCCAACGTCAATAAGAAGTTTAGCACTAGAACAAAAGAAAATTCCTAATTTACTTATTTATTCGTGTTTTATCATTGGAATAGAAGACTCCATGTTAAGTGCAATTCCTCATATACACACACACAGACACACACAGGGAATAACATAGTTGTGGCAACCACAACTAAGATGAATGTGGCAAAACATTAAAGTAAAGGTAGTTTCTCAGTTCGCTTAATTCATTAATGGCACTTGTATTTCACCGTTTCATCAAGCAAAATTATGTCCACGCTTATTCTTTTTCTTTTCTTTTTTTTTGGGGGGGGGGGGGGGGGGGGGGATGGGGGAAGTGGGCAGTGATCTATATTTCACATCTGCTAACAGGTAAGAAGATGGTGTTATAATTAAGAAAAAGAGTATACTTGATCAATAGAGCCCCTCATTCTATCTTCGTAGATCATCCTTGATGCTATTTTCTCAGCCTGCAAATAAAAACCAACCCAAACCTCAATTAATTTAACTTAATCTTAAGCAGCTGAAAAAAGAGAGAAAACAACAGAACTTGTGGGTTCATTTGATAGAAGTTTACCTTGTTGGGATCAATGCCTAGCAGCGTGCCCAACTCATCAAAGCTATGAGAGTTGTAAATAATTAAAATATCAGTCAACAGAGAGAAGAATTATACCAGAGAAAAAGTGTAAATAAATATATAAAAAGAAACAGCACCATTTCCTACCTTATGTTGGTATATAGTTTGCTTGCACTCAAGAGGTTATGCTCAATCATAGCACGATCAAGCACAGTAAAATTGTCAGGCAAAAGTGCCTTCTGCTAACAGAACAGAATGTTAGAGTTCGCATAACGGCTACCCTCCAAAAGTGATTCTTTTATGACATTTCTATACTAAGGAAAAATATTACAAAGAAACTGGCAACCTGGTGTGCTTTTAGCTCTTCAGCAAATGCCTCGATCTCTGGTTTTCTCAAGATTCTCTCCAAATATACCTAAAAACTCCATATTAGATCTAGCTGTGAGAGTATACAGCTTAAATAAAAGCTGCCAAATACACATTTCTTCACAATGTCAAAATCTATATATTAAGATTAAATGAAGGTAACTACCGTGCAGGAACATTCTGGAAAGGAACACATGTTAAATAGGATGCATGTTAGAGAGAACATGTGAGAGAAGGGACATGCTTCAGAATGATTACGCATGAAAGATAGGAGTACCTTCTGCAAAATAGGATAAATCTTCAATTTGGAGCAACGTTCATCCTGAAAAAAATTTTTATCAGTAGTTCAGCTTAATGCAGAAAAATGCGTTTGGCTTCAATGTTCATAATTTCCGAGGACTGCAGTGAGCATGTAACATAATAAGAAGCAATGTGTAACTACTAAACGTTTACTTTGTAAAGAGTCGCAAGAACACGAGAACGTTGAGGACCTGCAGCAGCAAGAATTGTGCATGTCACAGCAGCAGCTAGAGCTTGCTCCAGTGCTTCTTCATCGATCACTCTGCCAAAAAAACAATCGTCAATAACATTGCCTACTTAAAAATCCTTTTTTATTTAATTAACAGCGATTTAAATGTGACTTGAATTACAATGAAGATGGTACGGAATGAACCAACATGCAAATTTATACGGCTAGGCTAATATTTTTTTCCAAAAACCCAGCTTTATTAATTACTAAACCTAGTTGATAAAACATTACAGCAATGACAGTCATTTTTATAGAATAAACTAACATAAATCAAAAGTGAGTTACCTGAAAACCCCATTCTTCTCTAAAAATAGAAGCTTTATCTAGTTTCAAAATATAAGAGAGATTCCTAAATATCCACTTGAAAAAAAAAAATAGAATAAAGCCAGCTCAAGGAAGGACTGCTAACAAAAAAGGAAATAGATGCACTGACGCATAACGACTTTCTTTGGCAGAGGAAGTTCCGCTAGCCTGAATAGAACTAGCACCTAGTAATAATCTATGTTACACAAACTCGGATGGAGTGCCTAGTTGGACACGGTATTTTGAATATTCCAACACAGGTACTTCTCAATTTTTCCACACACTAAAATGAAGTGCCCAGTAATCATACCCTTGTCCCAGTGTCGAGCATCGGACACGGATACTTTAGGCCAAAGTAAAGAGTTTGTGTAACATAAGCAATAATGCAGACAGCCCTTTGTACAGGTTGGAGCTTTGAAATTTGCCTTATTACTAGTGAAAGGTGGAAAGACATTTTCAACTTGCTCACCAAAAAATGCGGCGAAATAAACTCATATGGTTCTTTATATTCTTATTTCTTCGTTATTTATGGTCTGGCCTTATCTAACCGCAACCAAGCTAACAAAGAGAAGCGGGAAGATTGAAAAGAAAATATTCATAAATGAGTCCATAATAATAAATCAACTTTTTCTAGAATACATACTCATCTTCAATTTGCCGCTGCTCAATTTGAGAGATGTCATAATATCGCAGAGCCGCTTCCAAGAATTTCCTCTTTAAATCTAAAATCCTTGCATAACAAACCTACAATAAGGAGAAGGAAACAACACATTCCATTGGTGATGACATTTCCAACCATTAACATAACTACTCTCACTTAATGTCAAAGACCATTAACCTTGTACTGCAAATTCAATACTTGATGTTGACTGTTGCTAACCAAAAATGACGCTTTATTGATAAAAGCTTCTGCATTAACAGCATCATCATCCTGCCAAAGAAACAGCCAAAATCTTCAATGAAATTATAGATCACAACCACTAAATTAGGATTTAACAGTCAGGCTCCTTTGTCCTGAGCCCCTCCCACGTGAATAAAATAAAGGAGTGGATAGATGATGATGAATTGATCCAACATGTACCCAACAAGTGTGACCATTCAAATACTCCAAGTCTCCAATAACATTGATAGTAATCATGAGAGAAATTGCTGACCATGCATGTATAATGTATTCTATGCACCCTATACCATTGCTTATATACATGTATAAATCCACACATGATATCTGGAGTGAGAATCCTTCCTTGGCTTGAACAATTATAGTAGCTACACTAGTCAATGTGTAAGATATAACTAACTTGCTTCATTATAATTTCCCATTTATAGCAGCAATTAAAAAATATTGTTCATTATCAGTCTGAAATATGGTTTAGAATGAATTCATGCCAAAATAGCCTAGACTTTACCAAATTATAATGACAACTCTAAGTGTATCCATGTACCATAAATATTTCAAATACATAGTTCATCCCAACTTCTAATGAACGAATAATTCCATGTCCAAAATCATGACGACTCGTCACTGCAAAGAGCAGATGCAACAATTTAGAGCTTCTTTTGCCTACTACACAAAGAAAGCCATTTACCATATTCCAAACTTAATAAACTAACAATGAATAGAAATTCTCTTGGTTCTCAATGCATGCACGACTGTCATGCATGTAAATAAAAGTACGGGCTCAAATATGGATTTTACAATCCATTTCAGCAACAATACAGAAACTCTTAATGCCCGAAAGTATGATATGCTGCAATGAAAACAATTCGATCTATCAAATTAAAAGCCATAAGCTACTGAACACGTCTGGTAATACCTCAAGGTACAGACGAGCAATTTGGACACATTTTGATAACCTGAATGTATCATCAATCACTCTGCAGATACAACAATAAAACAAATCAATGATAATCTTGAGCAGATTTGAAAGAAACTCTGGAAAGATACTCCGTGGATAAAATATAAGAAGCAGCTTACCTCATTCCAGAGTCGAGATCAATGCCGCTAAGCATGTGAGCTGCCTTTGACCATTGCTGTTCAGACTCATATAAGTCTGCCAGTTTCTCTCTAATAACTAACACCTGCAACTCGCACAAGTAAATTAAACAAGCTATAAACATGAATTGATGCATGACAAGATTATGAAAACTTGAATTTGGAGAAAATAATTGAAAAAATAAGGAAAGTGTAATTGGGGTGAAGCTCCTTGCCTCCACTATCAAAAGGATCCTCAACCAGAGAAGTGTAACTATTGAGCGCAATCAACCGCAATATTTCTTAATATCAATAGTAATAAAAGTGTGTTTAGGCCTTTTATAAGACCCAACGATAGCTTCCTAAAAAACATGGAAGCCTTAATAGAATAAAACTCTAAAATAATAAAACCACTTTGTGTTAATTGATAAAATACATTTTTTAGTTCTATCATTAACTAGAGGGCAACTTTCTAATAACAAGAGTTTGATTTGAGAAGAGCATAAACTATAACAAAGTACTAAAGTAAATAAAACTCGAAATAAAATTAAAAAGTATAAAATAAATAACAAAATAACTACACATCATCCACGATAACTATGTCTCACGGATATCATCCTAATACTTAACTTTTTATATCGGAAAATGAATTTATCAAATAACCATAAACAAAATATAATTGTTACAATATTACATAATGCCTTCAAAATATCCTAATCACTGCAACATAAAGAGATGAGCACTGCAATCGGAATATTTTGTTCACTCTTAAGAAAAACCATTCCTATACAAAATTAAGTAAGAAAAATGATCTCAAGAAATCTTACAAAACTAGTTTGTAAAAGTTAAGAGAAAGTAAGAGCTTGGGTCACAATTCAAAAAGACAGGACTTGCTTACCACCTCATGTAACTGAAAACAAGAAACAATTAGGAGAAAATTTTCTTAAATTTAAACAGGTAGTCTACTTAGAATTCTATATTCCTTTTGGTTACTATATGAATGCAGGAGAAGAAAAGAAGTCAATCCCATAGTAAAATATGTGTGAGTGCTTCGAGGAAACCATTGTCATTGCCGTTGGGGAGTATTGAACCAATGACATTTAAGGCACTTATGTGTGTTACCTTAACTGCCACTAAACTAACTTTGGTATTCAAAATCCCTATGACTATCACCCATCTTTCCCTCATAACCTTAATTTCTCAATAAGTTAGGCATATCCACTAGCTTCTCAAAGACCACAGAACATGAACAACTAAAAACATTCAGATTTCAGCATTGTAAGACATGGGTTTACAGTAACAATAATCATATACAAAATCACACAAATAAGTGAAATAACAATCTAATGCACATGCAATCATCCAAGAAAAGCCTATAATACTCTCAAACCAAAACTTGCAAAAACAACTAAAAACATTCAGATTTCAGCATTGTAAGATCAGCACTGGATAATTGTGCTAAAACCGAACCTGTTCTTCAAACGAAACCACACGAGGCTGTATCTGCGTGAGGGTATAATTGGCAATCTGTTTCTGGTTCTCCGGCTCTAACCTCCCCAACTCTGTCGCAAAGGTCTGTAAAAGCTGACGCGAAACAACCAGAGGAACATCGTCCGATAAAACTAAAACCCAAAAATTAACAAATTAGAGCACTGCATAAAAATAAGTAATTGAATTGAATGACAGAAGAAAGACGGTAGTAACTGTGTTCGATGAACTTCTGGGCTTGTACGATGTCGTTTGAGGAGATGACGGAGGTGAGGATGTGTTTGTACTGTTCGATCTTTTGCCTCTGGTCGCCGATTGCCGAAGCACTGGCGAATGCGCTTTCCATGGTGATGGCTACCAGGGTTTTCAGAGCTATCTACTGCGTATGAATTTGAAGCTCTGAAAACGAGGGCTTTGCTGCTGGAAGGAATAACTACTACGAGTCTGATAAAATTGAGGTTGTTGGTATAAATATGGATCGGGTTATGGGTAAAGAAATAAGGCTGGGTTATGAAATGGACATGATTCGCATTATTATAAGAGGAATATGGATCGGGCTGATGATAATTAAAACCCGTCTGGATCTAAATGTTTACTCCGTAATCCCACCATTTTAAATTATAACGATTAATATAAATTTTAAAAAAATATTTTTAAAATCAAATTTAGTTTATATCATTATAATTATAAATCTCATAAATTATCTAAAAAATATTACTAATTATAAGATTTATTATTTTTAAAATTTAAATAAATTTTGTCAATTTTATATTTACTTTTAAAAAATCAATATTGATCTTGTAGTTTTTAATTAATTAGTCGTATGATCTCCAATTACTACGTAAGATAACCTAAGATATGTCTTAATTAATATTGACTAAGACTATTTAATAAAATGATGTAATTTTGTATTTTATTTTACTTATAGAATCCTAAAATTAAAAACTTAACCGTATAGTTTAAAATTATGTTGTTTTATTAAGTTTTTTAGTCAAACTTAGCTAAGGTAATATATATATATATATATATATATATATATATATATATATATACACACACACACACATATATTGCACCTAATAGAAAAAAAAAATACTATTGTTTTGAGAAAATTAATTTTTGGGACATCTAACAAATACAATATAATTTTAAAGTAGGAGTTCAAAATAAAATAAAATAAATGAAATACGTTCTTACTAAATTGTACTCCCAAAATATTAAATTTCTCTTCAATTTTTTGCTTTTTATTTGAGAAATATTATTATAAAATAAAATATATACTATACAACAAAAAATTGTCGACGTGTTTTTTTTATTCATGTGCTTAAATTACATAAATATATTGAAAATATGAGCATTTAGTCCAACAATTTCTTGCAATACATTTGATATCTGTGACCAAGTTACAGAAATATATCGGAAACAATAGCATTTAGTCGTATTTTTTCATTTAATTAACGCATGCGTTTTAAAATTTAAATGGTTCAAAAGAGTTATGAAGTTTAATCATATAAATAATTCATATTTTATCATTAAAATATTCAGCAAGAGGTATCTATTATCCTATTTTTTCATTTAACTTTGACACATGAATATATGATATTATCCAATAATTTAAAATTTTAATTTTTCTATTTATAAATAATTTTCAACTGCGAAAATATGTAATATTATCCCATAATTGGACTTTTAAACTTTATTTAAAAATAATTTTCACTCATATTTTTATTTATTTTTTAAAATCTTCACTCACACATAAAAATATAACAATTTTTAATCATATAATTTTTCAATAAAATAAATAATTCTATCACAACGCGCGAGTGTGTATTTAATGGTAAATGAAGCTTATAAAACTTAACTAGCCATTAAATTTTACATCGTTTATTATAAATATTGAAAGTTAAAATTTAAAACAAATTAAAATTCACGACATTGTGTTCTTAGTTGGAAAAATAAAACTCTCTTACGTTGTTTAAATCCTAATAGTAATATCTTGTAATGGATGACGCAAAATTTAGTGGTTAGCTAAATTTTATAACCACCATTAATATAGATTGACATTATTTTAAAAAGGTTTAAATATAAATTACTAACTTGAATTATTTACCTTTTTTTATTCTGGTATTCAACCTTTTAATTTTTATATTTAGGTGATCAAACTTTTATTTTTTTCACTCAAGTTAAAGTGAACTTGACTCGTCATAAATTGATGACGTGTTTGTTGACTATGTTAATTAATATTTTAAAAAACTATTTTAAATGATTTTTCACATTTATTAATCATCAAAAGATAAAAATTCATAAAATTTTAAATTATTTTCTTAAATTATGTATAAGTACCGCTTAGCCTAGTGAGTAGTCCACGACACTATTTTAAAACGTGACATGTTCAATTAAACATAAGTGAAATAAATTAAAATTTTAATCACTTAATTATAAAAATTAAAAAAGCCATTACCAACTTGAAGAAAAGATTAATAGGACAAAGTAGTAATTTATATTTAGACATTTTTTAAATAACTAATACGATATGTTTATGTGAAACTGAAAATAATTAGTCCAAAATCTAACTTCGCATTTTTTACAATAAGAAAAAAGAAACAATAAGAGAAAAACAGAATAATGAGCTTTGAGCTTGATAACTGGTGCAAGACACACTAAGCTTAAAAAAGATTTATGGAGTATTTTTCTCTACACATAATGTTACTTATAGTTTTAACATCCACAAGTTTGATAGCCTGTGTGAGCCTTAGACTAATTTATATCATTTTTTTTACAAATATTTGATAATTTTTTAGTGATATATTTATCATTTTTTATTGACATAATACATATAAAGTTAAAAATAATTGTATATATTTTACAACATACACATAAATTATACATTGTATCAAAAAAATAGAGAGTCTTGAATGATTGATTCAGTATTGACTTATAACCAACAAAATTGACTTGATACAATCATAAAATTATTTAATAAAATATTTTAATACACTATGAAGATTAATATAAAAATATCAATTACATTTGTAGATACATTAGGACATAAGATGTAAAAAATATTGGTGATTATTTAAGTTGGGGAGTAACATAATAACAAAATAATGAAGACGTGTATATATATATATATGTGTGTGTGCGCGCGCGCGCGATGTAAATTGACCATTTGATGACGACGAAATGTGCACATGTTCTAACAACGAAGCTAAAATTGATTCTCAATATGGAGTTTCTATCATTTTCACTCTCATTACAAATGTTTTTTGTAATTTTTTTTATGTGCGGCGTTAAAACTATCTTTATATTATATGGATATGAGGTACACAAAAATTCTTAGAATAATTGATGTTTATTTGAGAAAGATATCACTTTTCCTAAAGTTTTTATGCGAGTATTTTGTGTAGTTTTAATTATATTAAACTGACATTAATATTTTTTATAATATTTTTTTTACTTTATTGTGAGATTCATACATGTATGCATATATAGATATTAAATTATAATACGCCCAGTTAAGTTGACATTAATGTTTTTTATGACTTTTTTTTATTACTTTTATTGTAATATTCATATATGTATGTATGTATATATATGTAGATATCAAATTATCTTACATCAAGTTGACGCTAAGATGAAAATGTATTCCTCGACAACAACATGTGTGAGCTCAAGCACACACATATTTAAGAATAAATTTTACGAGTTACGAAAAATTTATACATTGTATAAAATGATTAAAAATTTTAAATGATTGACTTGATATTAATTTATAATTAATCAAAATGGCTCAGTAAAATTAAAAAATATTAGAAAAATCTCTTATTGTAATGTTATATATAGTTATTGATATTAATTTGTTGTTTTAATGGGTATTATTCTCTACACAAAATGTTACTTATAGTTTTAACATTTATACTAATTTGTTGTTTATTGAGATAATTTTATATTAATTAGGTTCACGAATCACGAAAGTTAAAAGTAAAAATAATACTATATATTTTTGATAAGTCCAAAAGTAACAATTTAAAAATAATATATGTGATAATATCAATACAAGGACACCATGAATGTTTAATAGTAAAATCGAAAAAAGCTACTGAACACTAAAGTGATAACCAGGCACAAGTTTTTTTTTTTTTTTTTGCGTAAACTAGTATCGATAATATAATATAAAATTATAATGTGTAATATTTGATATTATAATTTATGTATAAATAGTATAATATAGATGATAGTAATATATTGAATATAAAATTAAAAGGTTGTATGTATATTAAAATTATTGTGTATATTTTTTAATATATACGTGCACGTTCTTGGAATAATATAATAAAGAAAATAACTTTTTTGATATAATTATAAATATGACATATATTATATTAGTAGAAACGATCAACTTAGGCTAACTCAGTATTAACTCGGGATTAATTCGAGACTAATTCGTTATTAACTTACAGACTAACTAAAATGAATGAATTAATTTAAATAAAATCTTTAATTACTTATTATATATAGTAATAAATAATAGATTGCATGTTTAACACTTTAAAAAAAACTCTTGAATTACCGAGTTAACAAAAAATATTTGTTTGGAGTTGACTCCATACGAACAAAAATAGTGGTTTTCATCTTGTTATTGATTGATATACCAAATAGCAAACCGGTTGCAGTGTCGGTATCACTTTCTGTGACTTCTCATTTTAGCATCATAGCCAATGAACACTGAGCTGAGCGCACTTATTCCCATACATTCAGGAGCGATCATCATCTTTATGATAGTCGCTCATTTTTATTACATAAATCGTTTTAATTTTTTTTTAAATATAAGTTATTTTATTTAAATATAAATCATTTTATATATATATATATATATATATATATATATATATATATAATTTAATTATTTTTTATTTTATTTTTAAAAATAAAATAATTAAGAAAAAAATTAATTAATTAATACATATATAATAATATAAGTTTAAATTAACATTAATTACTTAATATAAGTATTAATGAAGTTTGTTTGTGTTCATGTTTTAAACCACCTGTATAAATGGAAAGGAGGGAGTAATTGTTCTTCCTTTTTTATATATTCACATTACCTAGAAGCAGTACCGAAACTCATAAAACTCGATCTCGCGATTGTTTACAATCACGCGAAATGGAGAACTCTGGTTAGTTTTCTTCAGCCTATTTGATTTCATCGTCTTTCTCATTTTCCAACTTCATTGTGTTTTTCGATTACTCTTTCATGGCGGTTTAGTGATACTCACACTGATTGATTAGTATTGTTTCAACTGGGTATATTCCTCTTTTATGAATTATTAGGGTCCCGTATTTGTCTGCTTATGCTAATGCGTCATTGCATATTTGGTTTTGTGATTGTTTTTGTTGAATTGTAGTGATCTTTACTAGTAATTTGCTTTAGAGTTTTATTGGTTTTTTAGGTCTTAATGATTATTCAGGGGAAGGAAAAGGAATGGAAACAATAAGTAAGGCAGAGATAATTTCCCCTTTAGCTTCCCACATATGCTTTTATAAAGGAAAATGTTTTGTAGTCCTACTTTTTAGAAAATCAGGTGTGAGGGATTTGGAATTTTGATTTTTTGAAAAAGTTTCGTTCACTTTCTCTTCATTTGCTTGCATTTTAAATTTCAAATATAGCTCAGAGAATATGGAGTGGTTGAGTTATCTCTTGAAACTTTGTATTTTAATTCTGATTGTGGGTTTGTAATTAACTCAAATTGGATCATTGTGACTGAGAGTTACATGATAGGATTCTCGTGTTTCGAGTTGCCTACGGAACTTTTATGCTGTTCCTTTTGTATTGTTTCTTACTATGTGCAGAGAGTCATCAGGATATGATGGTGCCACCAGTTGAAGGTGTCGCTGGAGGTGGGACAGCGTATGGTTGGAATGATGGCTTACATGATCCAAGTCCCTTAAGGGGAACTATTGATCCCATGAAAGTTCCTTCTGCAGAATTAGTGCATGTATGGTACTTGCCGAGCACGGCAAATGTTGGACAGCAAGAAATGCCTCGACATTTGGAGCCTGTAAGTTGTCTGCCTTATGTGTTTTTAGTACTCTGAAGGTATAAGTGATTTTCTTTCTTTGTTGGCCTCTTTATCGTATGTAGTAGCTATCTATTGATGTATTCTTGTAGTGTGTCAGTTTACATGCGAACACTATAGAGTTTTCCTTCAATTGCACATGTTCATGTCAAGAGATGTCTGCCTGACCATATATTCTGTGCCACAAATGCATGAATGCATAACTCTTTGCAGTCCATATTGCAGAGTTTCATGTGTGAACCAACTTATGTAGGTCTCAAGGAATAGGGAATTGTTAGCATTATAGAAGAAAAAATACTTTCCTATTTGTAAAGACACATCAATCCAATGTAAACCTCAACTAAATTTGGAGAATCACCTGTACATCTGTTTTTCAAAATAAGGTGACAGAAACATGTGCAGGCATTCTTTTGAATTTTTGGTAAGCCATTCCAGTTATCACTAGGCTAGAGCAGTAGTTTTTTTGTTCCCCTTTTGCGTGGTGGGGGGATCCTATCTACATTAAAGCAAAAAATCTTATAATTCGAGTGGAAACAATCCTTCTGGCTGATAAGAAAATTGCTTTGTCAACGTTCGTTAGCATTTACCTGTAAACAATAGCATAGTACTAGTTCTTATTTTCTTATTTAATTTATGATAGTTTCATGTGATTAAATTAGACTACATCGTAGATGGAAAAGCAAGGAAAAGATGTATTTATCACCAACAGATTATATATTGAAGTATCTAAATACTAATAAAAAGGCCGCACCTAGTGCACAAGACTCCCACAATTTGCAGGGGTTGGGGTGGGTGACGTGGGTCAGATGTACGTATTCTTTCTTTTATTTACAGAGGCTATTTCTAAGACCTGAACCTGTGACCAAACTTTCAAAAAGTTAGCTTCAAGTATCCATAGATTAATGTATATAAAATACAAATTAATAACTTGTTATATTCATATTATAAACATAATAAAACGTGATCAAATTCTTAGAAGTAAAAAAGTGGTAGCAACCGGAAAAAGTCAAAACGGTAATAAACAGTTTCTTATTTTCTCTGAGATACATTCTTTACCTTGAAGATATCTCTTCTAGCAGCAAGAAATGAGAGGGAAAGTGTTCAAATTGCTATACGCCCAAAAGTTTCATGGTGCAGATCCATTGTTGCAGGGATTGTACAGTTTCAGTGTACTGACCTATGTTCCGCTTCTGGTGATAGGTTAGTTTTCTTGAATAAATGTTACTTCGGGTCCTATACTATGAAATTTATATTCTGCATATGTTGGTTGTGGCCAGGTTGGTAGTTGACAAATCAATAACACTGAGGCACGTGATACCTGTCTTAGGTGTTCCAGATGCACTTGTACCCCTTGATCTGCCAGTCTCACAAATAAGCTTGCTTCCAGGGTATTGATTTACATTAATGGTTTAACTGTGAATTGTTTAGTTTGAGTTACATATTTCTAGATTGGTTTTACTGTGTGTGGTTGATATTACTCTTGTTCTGCAGAGAAACAACAGCAGTTTGGCTATCTGTAGATGTACCAAGTGCACAACCCCCAGGTCAATATGAAGGAGAGTTGATCATTACTGCTATCAAAGCAGATTCAGAGTGATTGCCTATCCTTTTTTCCTTCTCTTATATACTATTTTTAGCTGCATGGGCTTTCAGCCTTTTAATTGTCATTTTAGAAACCTGCAATTGGTCTGATATTCACAATGGACTCATCCAAGGATGGTTTGCTTCACATTTACTAGCTCTGACTCATCAGTCATCACAGATCAACAGCACAATGCCTGGGCAAAGCTGAGAAGCAGCAGCTGTACAGAGAATTTAGAAATTGTCTTGACATTTTGGAGCCCATTGATGGAAAACCAATGGATGAAGTTGTGGGTTTCTGAAGCTACACTATTTATGTGATTTAATAATTGTCATTTATGTAGGGTTTTGCCAGTGTTCATATGAACTTGCAACTCCATCTTTACGAAGAATTCTTGTGTCGCCATCATTTTCTGATTTCTTTACAGATAATGGCCCTGTGGATATGATGGAGGAAGATGCTATTTCAAACTTTTCAATACGGTTGAAGCTAAGTTTGACTGTGTGGGATTTTGTTCTTCCAGCAACACCTTCACTTCCTGCTGTGATTGGTGTATCCTGCAACTGTACTTTTAATAAACTAAACATGGGAAATATTGTTATCAATTTTCCTTATATTAGTCAGCCAAAATATTATTTTGATGTTTGAAAGAATACAATACAATCTCTATCCGCTTACACTGAAAATATAAATATGTGATGCCATTAACTATATGCTTTTGTTGTTCTCATCCTCTTATGGCCTCCACAAACTGTGAATGCCTATTACGCTGCTGTTGCTAATGTGGTGCCAATACTTGTTATAGTTCTGATGTGGACCCATGCTTTCTAACATTGCTATATATGAAGATTTATTGGTATGTTTTATGCTAATTTCACAAATGGACGTTCTAAATGTTAATCCTATTAATACTAGGAATTAGTCCCACGCCAGAGACATAATCAAGGTACACTCAATGGAGCAATTATGATGTTGAAATTGAGGCAACTTGCTGGCCAATTTGGCTTAACATTATTTGAAATCTTCACGTAGATCTTTATCATGGATCAATAATCTGCGCTAGGATTTCCTTTTATAATGCCAGAGGTCATGTTTTAAACAACTACTTCTACATAGTTTCAGTAATTGTGTATACTTCTTTAATCATACATAGATATCTGACACTGTGATTGAAGATCGTTTTGGTGTTAAACATGGGAGTATTGAGTGGTATGAGGCGTTGGACCATCATTTTAAATGGCTTCTTCAATATAGAATCAGCCCCTATATCTGCAGATGGGGCGACAGTATGCGCGTTTTGACATACACGTCTCCGTGGCCAAGGTAGTTGGTGTTGTAGGTATCTTTTCTCTACAATTTGATATGATTTTGGTTATTGCTGTCAGTAACTAGTTTGTCATGTATTACATGTATTACTTTTTATTTGTGATGATTTTAGTCTCATGCTCCTCTCTCTCTCTCTCTCATTGTGGGCTGTAGCTGATCATCCAAAAGCAGATGAATATTTTTCAGACCCGCGACTTGCAGCATATGCTGTACCATATAATCCAGTAGTCTCCAGGTATGCAGTCAGTTGTCTGCCCTTAGTTCTATACATGGATTAAAATTTCTTTCCAAACGTTCAAAAACTCCAAAAAGTTTCTCTTTTTCAACATAATCGAAGTTGACCAAAAATATGATTGAAACTTCTGAAACTTTACCAAAACAATTCCATTTTTAATCCAACCGAAACTATATATCGAAATGAAAATTTGATCCTCGGTTCTATATCGGTAATGATTTTACTGATGTGCATCTTGACATGAAACAGCGGTGATATTGAAAAGAGTTACCTGCAAAAGGAAGTTGAGATCTTAAGAACAAAAAATCACCGGAAGAAAGCCTACTTCTACTTGTGGGATGAGGTATGACAAAGGTGGTACTGCACAGCCATATATATATATATATATATATAAGGGGACCGATCTATTGACAACGTTATAAAAAAAGATCCATCCTTACAACAGGTCTCAACCGACTATACTGAGATCTAATGGTTAAAAGTCCCCTCGTCTGCAGTTTAATTTTCAAGATTCCACAGTTTAATACTGCGGACGGTGTTAAATGTCCAAAATAACCCCAACTTTCTAATTGGGAATGTACCATCCGCAATATTAAACTGCGGACGGTGAATATTAGGCCTTACATGTTGAAACGACGTCCCATCCGCAGTTTAATACCGCGGACGCTAGTTTAATTTTAAAATTGCTTTTGTCATTGTTCTAGGCAATCATTTTCGTTCTCATCTTATTTTCACAGTAGCAGTCTGGATAGTTATAATTAAGGATATTAAATTTGCGTATAACATAAATCTGCAACGAGGATAGAATAAGTAGAAAATTTATAGGCTTAATTATAAAACTGCGTTCGTCATTGTTCATATCAATTATTTTGGATCTTATCTTATTTTCATAGTAGCGATCTAGGTAGTTATAAGTAAGGCTATTAAATGTTCTATTTCTTCTTGTGTATTCTTATTTTTACTGATTCATGTGATTTGGGCAGATGAGAAAAAAACATGGCTAAACAATTGGTATATATCATTCCATTCGTATAGTCTTACATGTTTCTCATTCATCCCAGATAACATGAATCTGCAACGAGAATACGCAAGAGAAAATGAATTATTTTAGCCTTAGTAATCCTCCGTTCGCAGTTTGATACTGCGAACGTTGATTTAATATAACACGGTGCGTTTTGCATAATTACATCTGTCCATAGAACTAAATTGCAGACGTTGTCTAGTTTTTGGCAGTTATCTGTGGAATATTAATTGAATAACATTTGCAGTATTAAATTGTGGACGGGGATATGAAACGACAACGTTCAAAAGGACGTCGTTTAGTGACTGCTCTAAGTCTCCCAATCTTCCTTCCGTCCGTAGTTTAATACTGCGGATGGGGAAATAAAACGACGTCGTTTAGGGAGTGTGGTCGCTTAGCTTTTAATATTTCAAATTTTGCACGGTGTCGTTTTAAGAACTGCGCTATGACTTCCCGCCTTCCCTCTGTTCGCAGTTTAATACTGCGGGCTTTGGGTTTTAATTTTTTTTGTTGCAGTCAACTCGGGAAATTTCAAGCGATTACGTAAAGGTAACAATCGTTTCTCCATTAGTGGCGAACAAATTTTCCCGACTCTTTGAATTTTTAGTAATCCAGTCCACTATAAATAAGATGGGTGGTTGTTTACTTCTCTCCAATACTCGAAACTCTCTGAAAGAAAAGAATATCTATTCTTTATGGGCATTAATATTGTCCATGTTCTTCAATCCCCATCCATTCCAGCCTTTGTTTCACACGTTACCGGTGAGATAGTGATGACCATTATTAGAATTCCAAATGATCGAGTATATGAACTCCCTGTGGTTGAACACATCACAGATTTTACCGTCTGCAATATTAAACTGCGGACGAGGTAATTAATTTTTTTTATCATCCGCATTATTAAACTTCGGACGAGATATATCTAATACAATGGATGTAGACGATATCTTTAAGAAGGATGTAAGAGATCTGGGTGAAGAATTTTTAAAGAATCTGGAGGAAGAAATAGAAAATTTAATAGCATTAATTATAATAGTCAATATAATTCGTCCGCATTTTAATACTGTGAACGGTAAAAAAATTTAATTATCTTGTCCGCAGTTCAATACTGTGGACAATCATATTTTTTAATTAACTCGTCCGCAATTTAATATTGCGGGCGATACATTCCCAAATAGAAAACTGAGGTTGTTTTGGACATTTAACACATTCTGCAGTATTAAACTGTGGAATCCTAAAATTAAACTGTAGACGAGTGGACTTTTAACCATTAGATCTCAGCATAAACGGCTGAGATGCTGATATCTGTTATAAGGATAAATCATTATATATATATGTGTGTGTGTGTGTCTTTGTAAGATAATTGAGGAGTTAAGAAGATTTCTGAGATCTATAGTCTCTTCTTAACTTATCAAACAAAGAAATGTATCTCCGTTTCAACGCGTGCTCTACTTAATAGTAATTAATACTACTATGTATACTTTATTAAAACTAGTCATTGGGCACACATGATGTGTGTGCAATATAAACTTTTTAAAGTATAAAAGAACTGATCTAAAATTTGTAAATTAGACTTGTCTATCTATAATTTTCTTAACTTATCAGACAAAGAAATGTATCTCCGTTTCAACGCGTGCTCTACTTAATAGTAGTTAATACTACTATCTATACTTTATTAAAACTAGTCATTGGGCACACATGATGTGTGTGCAATATAAACTTTTTAAAGTATAAAAGAACTGATCTAAAATCACAAAATTTGTAAATTAGACTTGTCCATCTATAATTTTGAATTTTGAGGATGGTAGAAGAGAGATGTGAGAAACAGTTATTTACTAAACACGAAGATAATAACTGCTTTCCAGGCATAAAAATAATTAAATTAATTAAATTCTTTTTAGGATTAGATGTGACCCAAAATCACCAAAAAACAGTTGCAAAAAGCTGGAGGCTTTATAATAAGAGATAAAGTAGTGCTGTTGAAAGCTGAATTTTCAAATTTATTGATTTCTTTTTTGTGTTTTCTAAAAATATACCCTCGTCCTTTAGTTTCACTGATCACCTCATTTGCATATTCTGACTTGCATATATTCCTTTCTGGCAGCCTCTTAACCTGGAACAGTATAATGCCATTCGCAGCGAAGCCAGTGATATTCATGCTTATGCACCTGATGCCCGTGTCCTTACAACTTATTACTGTGGTAAAGAATATCCTACACCTTTTTCTAGAATTAATGAGGATCAATGTTCCCATCTTTGGTTTCTGTATACTTTTTTTTGAATAACTGCTTAAAATAAATTTATGCAAGGATTTCAGTGCTTAAACATTGGTTCAGATACGTTTTTCATCACTGAATTGTAGTCCGACTTAAAAATGCCTCACCTAACTATATTGTCCATCAGCCTCATTGCACTCGTAATTTCTTTCATAAACAAAAAAGTTATCGCCATCCAAAAAGCTAACAAAAAAGACCCATGTACACAAATAAGGAGAGAGAAAGTTGAGTTATGCTGACGAGGATACAAAAAACTGAGTTGGCTGATGACGAGGAGAGAGAAAGCAATAATAAATTTCAAATGTTACTTGTATGCATCATCCTAATTTTGGCGTGATTGACTCATTGCTATTTGTTTCTATAGACGATCTAAAATTGCTTTCAACCTCTATTCAGGTCCAAATGATGCACCTCTTGCTTCAATCACATTTGAAGCTTTCTTGAAAGTACCAGAATTTCTACGGCCTCATACCCAAATATATTGTACAAGGTATTGATTTTAATTTGTTTTCTTTATGGTACACGAGTCATCTCACCTATTATAGTATGTTAGGAAAGATTCCTTGTTTCTGGACGGCGGCTTGCCTTCATCTAACCACCAATTGTCATTGGGCTAATAGCAGCACCAAACAATTTGTCAAGTTTAAATGACTACATAAAGGAAAAAAGTGTGAGAAAGAATATGTGCACAACAGAAAAGTGTAGCAATGTTATTAAATACACCCTCCACCCTCCCCTCCAACCGCTTTCCTTGAATTTCCATTTTGGGAAAAGAAATTGTTCCCTCAAGATCGGACCCTGGAACGTGCTATGAAAGATAAAACGAAAGAAAAGATAAGAAAATTGATAAATTTGTTCCTCTTAATTGTAATAATATACACTTCTTTTTTTTAATATATTTAATTGTACTTGGTTTAACTACATATATATGAGTAAAAGGTTTCCAAGATTGACCTAATGACCTTATATAATTTATTTAAGGACTCTTCAATTTTCAAATACAAAACGATTTTGATCTTCATCTCCAATGTGCGGATGCAAAGAGCATGCAAAAATTGCTTTGGTATCTTTTCTTTCTCTTGCTCATTCCAACTTCCAATTGGAGCATAAGAAAGATTGGGGAAGAAATTCTATACGAAAGGTGGGAAGAAAAACTATAAATAGCTTTGGTATCTTCAATGAATTTGACCTAACACCGCATGTGGAAAATCTTTTCTATTGGATCTTCCCTTCTAGTGAGTCTTTGGTGTCACCTTTGATTTCCATACATATGCAATATAACAGCTCTTACTCTGTATGTATTCCTGTGTTACTGTATACATATGTAATGTGTTTGTGGATTATATTCTGTGAGTGAGAGAGAGAGAGATTGGTAATAGCTTTCTGGGAATGAAAATTGGTCAGATAGAATGAAAATGACCAAATGGCAGTTGGGGGGGGGGGGGGGGGGGGGTGTTGCGGGGAGTGGAAAGCAATGGGGTGCAGCTTAGGGGGGAGGAAGAAGTTGGAGAGAGTGAGGTGGTTGTTCTTGTTATTACAAACATAACCCAACATAACGGCTCATGTGGTGTGCACAAGGGACTTAATGCTGATTTTCTAACGTGATATCAAGACTGACTCAAATTGCAACATGTTAGCAAGTTTAGGGATGAAAAAGTCACTAATTTAGTTTAGGGGACATGTGTGAAAATGTGGTATATATTAGGGACCATTTGGGAAATTAACCCAATATTATACAAGCATTTGAAAAATCTTTAATATTGTTCTCTCCTTGGCAGTGAATGGGTGATTGGTAATCAAGAGGATTTGACAAAGAGAATTGTTGCAGAGACACAACCAGAAAATGGTGAGGTAATGTTTTTGATTCTAGTTTGAGCTGGGCTCTGAAAGTATGACATTGTAGGTGGAAGTTTTTTTTTCACTCTGTTATATTTTGTGGATTCTTTTTCTTTTTACCAATGGAAGAACAAATTTTATGGTCCGCAGTGATTTTTCCATGTTGGAACAACCATTGCCAGGATAAGGTTCATCTTGGGTGGGTTTTGGTTTGTCTAAATTGCTGTTGCATTTGGACTAACTTGCATAGTTGCAGGAAGTGTTGCATCCTGTTTGATACTACTTTGTCCTAAAAACGGAGTATTATTTCCTTTGTGATTTATAAAGGAACTGTATTTTTCCCCCCTGTAGGATGCAGTTAGTTTAATATATATTCTATTTATTAAATGAAAAAAAAAATCTATTTATTTGCAATGATATGATCCATTTTGATAATGTCTGCCTTGATTACCGTGCTGCGTACCGTGTGTGTGTGTGTGTGGCATTGAAATGGAAGAAAGGATTCTATAATTTCCATTTCGAATAAGTATAAAGCACATACGGTTGTGGGTATATAAAACTTCTTTTGGTCATCATGAAAATAATCTCTTGCTTGATTTGTACAGGAATGGTGGACATATGTATGCTTGGGGCATCTGATCCTCATCCAAATTGGCATTTAGGAATGCGAGGTACACAACACCGTGCAGTGATGTGGCGCGTGTGGAAAGAAGGTGGAACAGGTTTTCTGTACTGGGGTGCTAACTGCTATGAGAAGGCAACAGTTGCCAGTGCAGAGGTTAATTGTGTGCTGTTTTATTGACTACTATGTTACAAGTGTTAACCTTTTTCTGAAGGAATTCACACTACTCTTCTTATCTTTTGGAGCAGATAAGATTCAGGAGGGGACGCCCGCCTGGTGATGGTGTCTTGTTTTACCATGGTGAGGTGTTTGTTGTGCTTAAATTTTGTAAAAATACTCGCAAGCGCACGAATCTATTGTAAAATAGTTTAATGCAAAGTACGAGGTCGATCCCACGAGGATTATCGAATTATTAATTAAATCTAAATAATACTCAATTCTAATCTAGTTAACAAAATATGGTTTTTGAATTAATTAAAACTAAATATAATGAGAATTAATAACTAAACTTTTAATCAATGAGAAAAAAGTTCTGAGATTCGGAATCCACAATATTAATTATATATATCTTACTATTCATTAATAATTCGGAGTAGTAATTTGAAAATCAATTCAATACTTTCTCAAGATTATTCGTTTAAGTTCATAAAAATATTTCTTATTGTAAATTCTTATTTTCAAGGTTCAATGTACAAGACCAAAGCATTATATGTATCCACTTTTTGAAAAACAAATAATCTAAGTTCTTAATTAAAACATTTAAAACGCAATCCTGATTAAATTAAATTAATTGAAACTATTCAAAATACGTGATATTATGAATGAAACAATTTAATTTAAATTAATCATTAAATAAGAATTATTAACATTAAAACCAATTTGAGAATTAATAATAAAATTCAAAATATTACATATTTAATAATGTTTTATCCTACACCTCAGAAAATAAATTTAGCAACACATAATTTTATTAAAAACAGAAGCAGAGTAATAAACCATCATAATTATATGCACTGTTGCTGTTGTTCTCGGTTTCTGCGCCAAGCTGCTGCGTGTACTCCTTCCTGTGATATCCCCCAATCAAGCTGCCGCTGCTTTCTTTATTTCTTTTGTGATCCCTGTTGCTTGTTTATGCTACTGCTGCTACTTTATATTATATCCCCTCCTCGGTCTCCGTGATGGTCACAAGGCTGCTGTGGCATATTCTACCAGCTTTGCCATGTGATGATTTGCTGCTTTTTGAAGGGTTCTCCTCCCTTGTGGCTGATCTCTCTCTATATCTAATATATAATCTAATGATGCCCTTCCTGCTTGCACACCCTTTTCGGACTCTACTTTGGAATAAAAGGCGGTGGTGATGTAATGGGCTTGGCGCAATTTTCTTCTTTTCTTTACTTGGGCTTTGTAATTGATTCTATAATTTGGGCTTTTTAATTTCTCAAAACTTGTACACCAAATTAAATCCAATTAATATAAAATTAACATAAAATTATACTATTAAATCTATTTTTGAAGGAAATAAATGTATAATAATATGCTCATCAAATACCCCAAAACCTAGATTTTTGCTAGTCCTCGAGCAAAAGAAAATAAATAATAAATAAATAAATAAAATCCTAACTAAATCTATGCCATTTTCGTAGGGAACACGATAGTATTTAGCGTATACTACAAGCCTTTAAACCCCAAGGTTATCTCAAGTGGACGAGTTGTGTCTCGTGAGGGTTTGCAGTGAATATACCCACAAAATTCAAAATTCAACATAAAATCTTTTTTAGTCTAACTATTTATGAAATTGAAATAAAACTTCTAAATATCATGGGCATTACGCTTAAGCAAGATCAAAAATCACTTTTTCTTCTTATCAAAAATAATTCATCTTTATTTTAAGACACCATCCTTCATAAAATTAATTTCACGTGATGCATGCATATGTGTGTGATGTAACTCTTAGTAGGGACTTTTACGATATAAATCAAGCAAACTCATTTTTGTTCTATTTCTTCTGTTTTTTTCACTCTTGACTTGTGCAATATCTATTTTTCTTAGGCTTTTCAGAGTTACCCATGTAACGAGCGTTTGTCCAATGACTCCCAAACCAGTTGGCTTTAGGGCAATAAGTGTAAAGGCACCCATAAGGCTTACTAACTCGAGTAACAAATGCCACAAAAATAGACTAGTCAAGCTGCTTATATCCATCATATCTTTCATGATTTTTTTTTCTTTATTCAAATGGATGTTGAAGCAGTATTTATATATTTTTCAACTTTTTTTTTTTTTGCTTTTCTTACAACAAGTGCGTTTTACGCTCCATCTCGTTTATACCCCACAACTAAGAATTAGTGCGAACGTTAAGTGCAAAAATGCTTATGAATTTTAATTATATTCAAAATGGTGTTCCAAACTAAGATTTTGTATCTTATCAAAGGTTCAAAAGCTCTAAATCTTTTAATCTTGCTAATGTTTTCACTCCACAAATACTTATTAGAATTAATTCAATTCATAAAAACTCAAACAATTTTTTTAATTTTTCAAATTTTGTTTAAAATTTTTAAATTTGTTTCCTAAAAAGAAAAATAAATAAATAAATAACAAAAATACAAAACTAACAAAAATGCAAAACTTCCCCCCATACCTAATTCATGCATTGTCCTCAATGTTTCTTTCATACTACCCAAAAATGCATATATAGAACTTCACATATAAAGGAAATGAGTGACAATATTAAAAAGTAAGGAAAAGATCACACCTGGTTGGTTTCGCACTGCACTCTAACAAACTAAAATCAAGAACATGTTAGAATAACATTAGTACTCAAAGAGAATAATGAACCTAAAAATAAAAGAAATCTACACTAGACACAATTAAAAAGAAAAAGATCATAAACTAACATTGTTAATCCCGATAGACGGGATCTTCTAGCAATGTTTCCTCCACCTCTTGACTCCTTAATTCTAAGAATGGTTTCAACCTTTGACCGTTTACTTTAAAAACATTACCATTCTCAGGATTTCCTATTTCAACAGCTCCGTGAGGAAAAACAGTGTGAACAATGAATGGGCCTGACCATTTAGAACGTAATTTTTCAGGAAATAAATGCAAACGAGAATTATATAAGAGGACCTTTTGACCGGGTGTGAATGATTTTCTAAGAATATTCTTATCATGGAAAATTTTTATTTTGTCCTTGTATCGTTTAGCACTCTCATAAGCATCATTCCGGATTTCCTCTAACTCATTAATTTGCAATTTTCTAAGAGTACCTGCTTTGTCAAAGTCAAAATTTAATTTTTTAACGGCCCAAAAAACTCTATGCTCTAACTCTACAGGTAAGTGACAAGCCTTGCCATAAACTAGTCGATAAGGAGACATTCCAATAGGGGTTTTGAAAGCAATACGGTAAGCCCACAATGCATCACAAATTTTTAAAGACCAATCTTTTGTAGTTGGGTTAACCATTTTTTGAAGAATATTCTTAATCTCCCTATTAGAAATCTCAACTTGTCCACTTGTTTGAGGGTGGTAGGGTGTGGCAACTTTGTGTGTAATACCATATTTCTTCATTAATTGTTCAAAAGGCTTATTACAAAAATGCTTTCCTCCATCACTAATGATCGCACGAGGTGTACCAAAACGAGAAAATATGTTTTCTTTTAAAAATTTTACCACCACCTTGTGATCATTAGTTTTAGAGGAAATTGCCTCCACCCATTTAAACACATAATCTACAGCAACAAGGATGTACAAATTGCCAAAAGAATTAGAAAATGGACCCATAAAATCAATACCCCACACATTAAATAATTCAACAATAAGAATAGGATGTAAAGACATCATATTTCTACGAGTTATACTTACTAATTTTTGACATTTCTCACAAGAACTACAATAAGCATGTGCATCTTTAAATACGGTTGACCAATAAAAACCACATTGAAGAATTTTTACAACTGTTTTCTTTGAACTAAAGTGACCTCCACATGCATGATCATGACAAAAAGAGATAACATCGTTTTGCTCACTTTCAGGAATACATCTCCTAATGATTTGGTCAGGACAATATTTGAACAGGTAAGGATCATCCCAAAAGAAATGTTTAACCCTGGATAAAAATTTAATACGATCTTGTTTAGTCCAATGTGTGGGCATTTGTCCTATGACAAGATAGTTAACAATATCAGCATACCAAGGTACTTGGGAAACAACCATAACTTGTTCATCGGGGAAGGACTCTCTAATAGGCAATGACTTATCTATGGACTCGACAATTAACCTTGACAAATGATCAGCCACGACATTTTCAAATCCTTTCTTGTCCCTAATTTCAAGGTCAAATTCTTGTAACAACAAAATCCATCTAATGAGGCAAGGTTTGACATCTTTCTTACTCAAGAGATATTTCAATGCAGCATGATCAGAATAGACTATAACCCTAGACCCAATCAAGTAAGACCTAAACTTGTCTAGCGCAAAAACTACGGCCAACAACTCTTTTTTCGTGGTGTAATAATTGAGTTGTGCATCATTAAGGGTCTTACTAGCATAATAAATCACATGAGGTAGTCTGTCAATACGCTGCCCCAAAACAGCTCCTATGGCGTAATCCGAAGCATCACACATAATCTCGAATGCAACACTCCACTTGGGTGGTCTAATGATGGGTGCAGATGTCAACAAGGTCTTGAGCTTGTTAAAAGCTTCAAGGCATGCATTGTTAAAGTGAAAAGAGACATTTTTAGCAAGTAAATTACACAAATGCCTAGATATTTTACTAAAGTCCTTAATGAACCTACGGTAAAATCCTGCGTGACCTAAGAAAGACCTTATTTCTCTAACTGTCTTAGGAGGTGGGAGATTAGAAATCACATCAACTTTTGCCTTATCTACCTCAATTCCCTCGTGGGACACCACATGTCCTAAAACTATCCATTTCCTAACCATGAAGTGACACTTTTCCCAGTTAAGTACAAGATTTTTTTCTTTACACCTAATTAACACTAAGGTTAAATGATGTAGACACTCATCAAAGCTAGATCCAAATACGGAAAAGTCATCCATGAACACCTCTAGAAAACGCTCTACCATGTCAGAAAATATGCTCATCATACGCCGCTGAAATGTAGCAGGTGCATTACATAACCCAAAGGACATACGACGGTAGGCAAAAGTACCAAAAGGACAGGTGAATGTTGTTTTCTCTTGGTCCTCAGGTGCTATGGGAATTTGGTTGTAACTGGAGTAACCATCAAGAAAACAATAATATGCATGTCCGGTTAATCTTTCTAACATCTGGTCAATAAAAGGGAGTGGAAAATGGTCTTTTCTAGTGAAGGCATTTAACTTACGGTAATCGATGCACACACGCCAACCAGTTTGCATTCGGGTATGAACTAATTCATTATTATCATTCTTGACTACCGTAATTCCTGACTTTTTAGGGACAACATGAACATGACTAACCCACGAACTATCAGAGATTGGGTAAATAACTCCCACATCTAAAAGCTTAATCACTTTAGCTCTTACCACCTCCTTCATTGCAGGGTTGAGTCTCCTTTGGGACTCACGAGAGGGTTTGACATTATCTTCTAGGTGTATTCTATGCATGTACACTGATGGACTAATACCCTTAATGTCTGCAATTGTCCAACCTATAGCTTCTCTATGTTCCCTAAGCACACTAATGAGTTTGTCTTCTTGCTCTTTATCTAATTTGGATGCTATGATAACAGGCAAGGTTTCAGATTGACCTAAAAATGAGTATTTTAGTGTCTCTGGAAGAGGTTTCAAATCAAGTTTCGGTGGTTTGTCAACAGATGGAAGTGGTATGAATTCAGGAGGTGAGAGAGGTTCAATTTTGGCTTTCCACTTGGTAGTATTCATTAATGGGGCAGATTCTAACAAAGAGTTCACCTCACTAATTGAGGTATCATCATTAAAGTTTATACTAAAATGAGCTAAACAACTCTCTAATGGGTCATCATAAGATAATTGCCTAAAAGAATCATGAACAACACTCTCAATAAAATTAACCTCATAGAGATCATCATGATCAGGAGGTTGTTGACAAACGCTAAACACATTGTGTTCTACAGTCATGTTTTCAAAAGACAATTTCATAACCCCATTGCGACAATTGATTATCGCGTTGGAGGTAGCCAAGAAAGGTTGTCCTAAAATTACAGGGATCTGGGCATTAACATTCTCTACAGGTTGAGTATTTATGACAATAAAGTCCACTAGAAAGTAAAACTTATCAACCTTAATCAAGACATCCTCTATGGTACCTCTAGGAACTTTGACAGACCTATCAGCTAACTGAAGTCTCACAGAGGTGGGTCTAAGTTCTCCTAATCCTAATTGCGCATACACGGAATATGGCAAAAGATTGACACTCGCACCTAAATCAAGTAAGGCCCTATCGATCACATGGTCACCTATAACACAAGAAATTGTAGGACATCCGGGGTCCTTATACTTGACAGGAGTTTTCATTTGGATTATAGAACTAACTTGCTCGGTCAAGCATGCTGTTTTAGGGACATTTGTTTTTCTTTTCTATATACATAGATCTTTTAAGAATTTAGCATAAGAGGGCGCTTGCTGAATGACATCAAGGAATGAGATGTTTATGCGAACTTGCTTAAACACTTCTAAAATATCACTGTATGGTGTGCCTTTCTTTATTGGGTCAAGTCTATGCGGAAAAGGAGTCTTAGGGACATAAGGCGTAATAGGTGTTTCAGGCTCTTTTGATGCTTTAGGAGTAGGTTTCTCATCTATTTCCTTATCACTAGACCCATTCGTACGATTATCTATTTTCTGACCAGACCTAAGGGTAGTGATGTACTTCGCTTCCTCAAGACTCCTATCAGGATTGGTGACTTCATACTGACCTTTGGGGTTAGGAACATGTTGACTAGGCAACTTCCCTTTCTCTCTCTCGCCTAAGGCGGTGGCTAATTGTCCCATTTGGGTTTCAAGCTTCAAGATATACTGTTGGGTGGTTTGCATAAATTGTTGCAAAGTGTCTTCTAAAGAAGGTTTTCTTTGAGGGGCAACAAACTACGATTATGATTGGAAACCTGGAGGATGTGATGGATTTGGGGCTGCATATTGTTGCGCTCCATAATTTATTGGAGACTAATTTTGTCTCCAAGAAAAATTTGGGTGATTCTTCCAATTAGGGTTGTATATGGTAGAAAATGGACTATCAGATGATCTCCCATATGAATTAAGAGCATTTGCTTGGTCAACATAGCTCTCTGGAGAGGTATATGGTGAATTGACAAACGATGCACACCCCTCATTCCTAGCACTCATCGCGGAATTCATAGTTTGACTTAAGGTTAGGGCTTCTACTTTTTTAGTAAGGTTACCTAAGACATTTCTTACATCAAAATCGTCTTTTACCTCATATAACCCCCCATTTCCTAGGCTTCTCTGTATCATTAGAAAAATCCCATTGCTGAGAATTTTCGGACAAGGTTTCAAGGAATCGCCAGGCATCAGTGCTACTTAAATTCAGGAATTCCCCTTTATTCATAGACTCAATCATGTGACGATTTGACCTGGTTAAAGCGTTATAAAAATATTGTATGAGTCTCCATAATTCGAAACCATGATGTGGACACCTTAAAAGTAAGTTCTTAAATCTCTCCCAACACAAATAAAATTGCTCACTCTCGATTTGACAAAAATCTGCAATTTCTCTTCTAAGGGCATTTGTTTTAGACATTGGGAAGAATTTTGACAAGAATTTACTAGTTAATTGGTCCCAACCATTAATTGAATTGGAAGGAAGTGAGTTCAACCATGCTTTAGCCCTATCTTTTAGAGTAAATGGAAATAGACGAAGCCTCACAGATTCGTCTGAAAATTTTTGAAATCGAAAGGTTGTGCATATGTCTAAAAATTCATTGACATGATTGTAGGGGTCCTCTCTATCTAACCCATGGAATGAGTTGTATTACACTAGGTTTAAGCTCAAAGTGTGTCGCTCGAGTTTGTGGTAATACAATGCAAGAAGGGTGATTAGGTGTGACAGGTAAAAAGTACTCCCTAAGTGATTTCTCCTCGCGTGCTAACTACATTGTTATCATTATCATCAGCCATTTTAAAATTTAAATTTAATTATATAAGCAAATAAGCGCACAAAGATAAATAAGAAAAAATAAGTAAAACAAAATAAAACTAATTCTAAGGTCAACCTAAATAAAATCTAGACAACTCCTAACTGTTTCAAGTTTCTCTTTAAGGTCCACCAAATTCGAAATTAATCAACCACTAGCCAAGTAAATGTAAGAACGGGGGAGTCTCTCCGTAAATACGGTGACTAATTAAATAACCACGCGTTCTTTAGGCGTTTACCTTTTGAACCACTTGCCTAGACACCAGTAGTTTGATTAATTTAAAATTCAGACTCCTCTCAGATTCACTTGTCCTAATTGAGCTCGAGAGTCCTAGGGGCCAACGTCTACTTGATTTTATTTGGTCAGTTATGCAAAGTGTGGTTGTTTGTGGGCCAAGGAAGAGTGATGAAATCCCCACCTTATCTTGTTATGGGTTTTGCCCTTAATGTTAGATTAAAATTTAAAATGCACAATTAAAAAAAACGGTAAACACATAAAATGTCCTAAAACTATGTGAATTACGAAAGAAGGAGAAATTTGACATACCTCAATCCTCCAGCAATCATCACAGTTTATATTTAACAAAAAATAAAATAAAATAAAACCTAAACAAGATGTGCACTATGTGAGTGAATGGATGAATGCGACAATTAATTTTCAAATAATAAACTAAACTACAACTAGTAGAAGAATTAAATAAAATTTAAATTAATTAATATTTCTAATAATCCCCGGCAACGGCGCCAAAAACTTGTTGTGCTTAAATTTTGTAAAAATACTCGCAAGCGCACAAATCTATTGTAAAATAGTTTAATGCAAAGTACGAGGTCGATCCCACGAGGATTATCGAATTATTAATTAAATCTAAATAATACTCAATTTTAATCTAGTTAACAAAATATGATTTTTGAATTAATTAAAACTAAATATAATGAGAATTAATAACTAAACTTTTAATCAATGAGAGAAAAGTTCTGAGGTTCGGAATCCACAATATTAATTATGTATATCTTACTATTCATTAATAATTCGGAATAGTAATTTGAAAATCAATTCAATACTTTCTCAAGATTATTCGTTTAAGTTCATAAAAATATTTCTTATTGTAAATTCTTATTTTCAAGGTTCAATGTACAAGACCAAAGCATTATATGTATCCACTTTTTGAAAAACAAATAATCTAAGTTCTTAATTAAAACATTTAAAACGCAACCCTGATTAAATTAAATTAATTGAAACTATTTAAAATACGTGATATTATGAATGAAACAATTTAATTTAAATCAATCATTAAATAAGAATTATTAACATTAAAACCAATTTGAGAATTAATAATAAAATTCAAAATATTACATATTTAATAATGTTTTATCCTATACCTCAGAAAATAAATTTAACAACACATAATTTTATTAAAAACAGGAGCAGAGTAATAAACCATCATAATTATATGCATTGTTGCTGCTGTTCTCGGTTTCTGTGCCAAGCTGCTGCGTGTACTCTTTCCTGTGATATCCCCCAATCAAGCTGCCGCTGCTTTCTTTATTTCTTTTGTGATCCTTGTTGCTTGTTTATGCTACTGCTGCTACTTTATATTATATCCCTTCCTCGGTCTCCGTGATGGTCACAAGGCTGCTGTGGCATATTCTACCAGCTTTGCCATGTGATGATTTGCTGCTTTTTGAAGGGTTCTCTTCCCTTGTGGCTGATCTCTCTCTCTATATAATATATAATCTAATGATGCCCTTCCTGTTTGCACACCCTTTTCGGACTCTACTTTGGAATAAGAGGCGGTGGTGATGTAATGGGCTTGGCGCAATTTTCTTCTTTTCTTTACTTGGGCTTTGTAATTGATTCTATAATTTGAGCTTTTTAATTTCTCAAAACTTGTACACCAAATTAAATCTAATTAATATAAAATTAACATAAAATTATACTATTAAATCTATTTTTGAAGGAAATAAATGTATAATAATATGCTCATCAGTGTTCTCGTCTTCACGACAACCAGTTGCTTCAGTTAGATTAGAGCGTCTTTTGAGTGACTTACAGGTACTCTCTCGCTTCAGTTTTATTTATTTATCTACTTTTCAAACTTCATGTCTCTTTAAAATTCTAATCATATCATTCATAACAAAGTTCTCAATACTCTCAAACTCCTGTAATAAATGTTAAAAACTTTCACCAAGCAAATCTCACTTTACGACCTCTTCTCCAAAGAATATAGGGTTGATAATGTGCCACTAATTTATGAAAATAACTGATGCAAATAATTTCTGTTCAAATTCTCATATTTCTCCGCTTTTGTAGATAGTCTTAATATCAGAATATGAATTCGTACTTTTCTTTACCACACTTCTTCATTTGAATTTATTTTAGCTTCTGCTTATTCAGCATTGTTAACGTTGCTTAGTCAGTTTTTACTTTTTCCTCTTCTACATTAAAATCGGGACACAAAATTATTCTCTCCCTAAATCTAGAATCTAATGTTTAGTACGATTGCTCGTACTTGTAATGATGTTACTCATAATTCTAATTTGAATTTATCTTGATGTTTTAGAAAATTTAATTTTCTTTACTGGTGCTTGATAGGACATTGAGGACCTCAAGCTGTATGCTTCAAGATTTGGTAGGGAGGAAGGTACTGCTATTTTGGAAAAGACGGGGATGTATATGGGCCCCGAGCGTTACACTCATGAACACATGCCAATAGACGTAATGTGGGGTGAGGTTTTCAGGACATGCCGTTTGTAATGTGTTTATTTCCTCGAGTTTTTCCATGTTTGTAACTGTTTTGATATCCAAAGTAACTGTTCTACTTTGAATGTATATACACATGTCAAAGGAATCACACAACATAGATTAGTTACTATTCGCCCTAGGGCATGTAGTTGTGCACGAGCACACTTGGAATACAAATGTATAGTAACTGTCTAGGCTTCTAGGCCGGATGAACTTAGGCTATGTTTTTATTTGCTTGCACAGATCTCATGAGCCAGTTTTCTTATTTCTTCTCGATAACTGTCCCATTAGTGTTCTGTATATGGTTTACACAAATTTTAAGACCTTTAACAGTTGAATTACCATTATGAGTTGAAGTTCTTTTTATGTGTGATTGTTCCAGAATCCCCTCTATTACACTTTTCACACAATTTATTCTTATATGCGTTTAGCGATGATAGCACTTATCAACAATATTTTATTATGTTGTTAAATGTAATATTTGTGATGCTAAATATATATTAAAGAAAATTGGGTGAAAAATGTAATGAAAGAGAATCAAAATCCGAATTCCCAAATTATACATGTGTATTTTTCACCCATATCGTCTCAATCAAGATGACAAATGAAATGAGTATTTTTTTTTAAATTTTTTTTAGTGGCGGTTAATTCCTAAACAAATTAAATTATTAAAGAATTTCATAAATTCCCCCCCCCCCCCCCCCCCCCCCCCCCCCCCCCCCCACATATTTATAAGCAGAAACAAACGAGTAGAGCCATTGACTAATGCTACCCGATGACCATGTGACCTCACTACCTTCAATGGCTAATTTGCCCATGTCTCTTTGTAGTAAATTGGAAGTTATAGTCCAAACTTTATTTTTCTTCTCTTTTATGTGCTTTTGTGATCACCATGTATTTTCTGTTTTTACTTGTGATCTTGCTAATTATTCTTGCAACTTTCTTGATAAAATATTTGCACTCAATCATATGGATTTCATGGAGAATTCAACAATACTTCAGGGGAACAAAGGTGTAAAAGGCCCTGCCTACCGTCCGATCTTCGGAAACATGGCTGAGATGGGAAAGATGATGAGGGAAGCTGAATCAAGGACCGTTCATTTTAGCCAAGATATCAGTTCATAGTGTGACACCACCGAGGCCGTTCCTGAGATTTTGGTGGCTAGGGCGAAAAATAAAAATGAGTTTATTTTTGAAACATTGTCCACACAAAAAAAAAAGTAAAAATAAATAAATAACAAGTACAAGTTGAATTCAAGAAGGTGTTTTTGCGAAACTCAAAATATAATAGTTCGAATACAACAAAATATATGAGAACTTTGACTACAACAAAATATATGAAAAAATTGACTACAACAAAATATATGAGAATACATTCATTGAAAGATTCTTCTTCTAATATTCCTAGAGGCAAAATATTCAATCAAATGTTTAAAATCAAGTTTGTTCGGCATATCCTTCTCGATGCACATGATTGCCAACCCATTTAACCTTTCTTGTTTCATAGTCGATCACAAGTAATTTGTCAACAATTTCAACCTCGAAGGAGAAAAGAAAAGAGAAGGAAAATAGATTTTTGCAAGCATTTGGAAAAAGAAGAAAAGTAATAGGCCTAATCGCGAAGGTTAATTTTTTTTTTTTTAATTGGTTTAGTTTGAGCTTCAATACTATATTAGAGTTGACCCAGTTAAGTCCTTAAAAATTTATTGAGTTTTGAAAATTACTTTTGTATACTTATATTATTATATATTTATTTTTTTAATTTCAAATATATATATATATAAATTGGGGCCCCCTAATCGGGGCTTAGGGCGGTCGACCCCGCGCGTTCTCAGGAACGACCCTGGACACCACATTATTATCAGTGGTCCGAAAAGTATGGCAACATTTTTTTGTTTTGGTTTGGGGTTAAGCCGAGGCTGGCTTTGGCTGATCCTGATATGATCAAAGGGGTTTAACCAAATACAACTGATTGTTTTGAGAGGCTTGGGTTTAAACCTTTATCAAGGCTGTTGTTTGGGCAGGGACTTGCTGGTTTGATGGGGATAAATGGGCTGCTCATAGATGGATTGCAAGCCCAGCATTCAATATGGAGAGAGTGAAGGTTTCTTTTTTCATTTTGATTAGATTTTATATTTACTTGAATGATCTTAAAAATTAGAAAGTATTATAGAAAGCATAAAGAAAATAGAAAGATCAAAAAGGCTAATATGCATATATTTTTACATGAACATGCTAGATGGAAGGTAGTTGATCGTGTTATAATCAAGGCGGAATCAGGATTTAGTCTAGGGCGGATTTTAATTAATTTTTTTTGTTAAAATTAAATAAATAAAATTTGAATTAATTATAATATTAACTAAGCATAATAATATATAAATTACAATTCTATCCTCTTAGACCACATAGCTTAAAAATATTTCAAGATAACTTCATTATCGATAGTTTCAACTACATCATTTTCGATGTAAGGAACTAAATAATCCTCAATTATTTATCACTCATTTGGTTTCAAAGGGTAGTTTTAACAATATTCATTGCTAAAAATATCATTTTCACCAGCAAAATCAAAGTCAATTTCAACACCCATGGATACAAATCAACCTTATTCTTATTAACCAACTTTTGAGTAAGTTCACCAATTCCTTTTATTTAAGAAAATTTAAGATTTAAAAATTTACTTGTCATAGTTCAATTTGAACGATTTCTCGATGAAAAGCAATTTCAACCGTATGCTCAAAGCCTCAAACCAAATTTACTTTCTATATTCAAATAAAATCAAGCCAAAATGCATCAAAATCAAGTCACAAACACAACCACATCAGGCCATCTATAACTGTATATAACAAGCCAACTGAAGATCTTATCCAAATTAATTTTGGTTGGTAATTTTAAGGGTAATTTCGTCATTAGTGTATAATTTTTAAATACAAATTACATAATAATAATAATACATTTTCAAATACAATGAATATAATTATAATTTAATATCTATATATACCTGCATGCATGAATATCAAAAAAAAGTAAAAGAAAAGTCATAAAAAGCATTAATGTATACATTAAAATAAGAATTCAAAAAGTTGACATAATTTATTTTATTTATATTGATTTCCATATAATATATAAATTTGAAAAATACAAATTTTATAAAAAGTCTATACCTTGCACGGGTTATCAATCCCGTACAACAAAATAACTAAAAAATTTGAAGTTCATTTAACCCCAAATCACAATAAATTCAAATAAATTTCAAACTTTAAATTATCAAACAAAAAAAGTCCTAATTTAGTTACCTCTTAAGTTCAAAACACAACAAAATATCAAAAAACTGAAGTACATTCAACCCCAACTAACAACAAATTCAAAAAACCACAAATTTTAAATGATCAAACAAAAAAAGCCCTAATTTAGTTGTTTCTTAAGTTTGAAAAATCAAATCAAAGGATGGGGTTGAACCGTTTGGTGTTTGACATGTGCAGGGGAAGAAAAAAAATTTAGTGAGTGTGAAGTTTTGTAGTTTTTTTTATAATAGAAGTAGTTTTAGATTTTTTTAGTGAGCGTGAGGTTCTGTAATTTTTTTTAGAATAAACATAGTTTTAGTTTTTTTTTTGCCCTCTCCAAAATTTAACCTTTCCATAAATTTGCCCCTTCCTCTATACTTAGAGAAAAAAAACCAGCATAGGCCTATGCTGCCCTGTGTATAAACTGTTTTTTGGGGGGTTGGGGGGGAGGGAGGGGTGGGGGGAGTAAAGGGAAAAAGTTGGACCTTTAGGCTATGTTTGTTTGTGTAAAATGATGCATGAAAGTGCACTATTTCTACTTACTTATACTCGCTCGTCATGCACTTTTTTTTATCCTTGGATAAGTTCTAAGATATCAAACCATGAACTATGTTTTTACTTGTGCCGTGGTGTAATTCTGATACTTCAAAAGGGTACTATTTAATTTTATATTCCTCATTGTATGAATTTATTCAGTATTTTTTATTAGCTTTTTGCTATCTTTTGTTGTTGAACAGGCTTGGGTGCCTGAGATGGTGGTTAGTGTTACAAGGATGCTGGAGAAGTGGGAATAGGAAAGAGGAGGAAGGGGAGAATTTGAGATGGAAAGGCACAAACAACTTCATGACTTGTCAGCTGAAATTTTATCTAAAACAGTTTTTGGGAGTAGTTTTGAAGAGGGGAAACACATATTCGAATTGCAAGAAGAACAAGTGAGCCTTACTTTGAAGGCTATGCCAAGTGTTTTACGTTCTTGGATTCAGGTGACCAACAAAAATAAACTCAACTAGCTACATTAATCTTAATTATATGACTATATTTAGCTGATAAATATCTAGCCTATATGCTACTCAGTGGAAACAATAGTAAAAGTAAAGAAAAAACAATCACACACAAGACACAAAATTTACGTGGTACGCCCGGAGGTTGAATTACTCCAAAATTCTTGTGGATGCCTGTTCCTGGAGTGGAGGGAGGAATAAGCACAAATCTCAACGGATAATTTTACAATCAGAGAATCACCTCTGAATCGACTTAGTCGACCGGACTTTACCAATAACATATGCTTATCCTCAATTGAAGTTATTAAACTTGTTCAAATGTTGTGCTTACATATAATGATCAAGCTTACTTTCTTTCATTCTTCGACTCATTGTAAAATAACATTGCATTAGAGGTTTTTGCCCACTAAAATGAACAAATTGAGGCGGAGACTAGAAAAGGAAACTCGAGACTCAATCAGGAAGAAATTGAGACAAACAGCAAAACAAGAGAAAATTCGAAAAATCTGTTGAGCGTATAAATGTCTGGTAACTGAATGAACTTGGCAAAGGATTGGAAGTAGAGGAAGTCATAGATGAGTGTAAGACATTCTACTTTGCAGGAAAGGAAACAACTGCTAATGTTTTGACTTGGGCAATTCTCCTTCTAGCATTGCATCAAGAATGGCAAAGCAAAGCTCGTGAGGAAGTTTTTCGGGTTTGTAAAGACAATGAGCTTCCAACTGCAGAGAAAATAAATGACTTCAAGATTGTAAGTTCAAGCTTTAGTTGCCTCTAAGGTTCTTCATACATCATTAATATTCGTATAGACAGAAATTAACTAAACTAGGCACTATATTATGTTAATCTACACAACAATTAATCGAGATAACTTATATGTCTTGAATTCTTGTTAGGGATCTAACTTTTAACTTGACCGTAATTATTTTGTGCGATGACCAAAAGAAAAAGAAAAATAAAATTTAGTGGTGATAGTGGAGGACCGAGTCAAATAAGCCAAAGTCCGTTATGTTAGTTGGGCCCATTATTCTTATAGCCCAATTATATATAAGTATTCTTTTCTTTCTCAATTTTGGCCGCTTTAAAGTGAGATTCACAACTTATATTCTTTATTTCTCCAGATTTTGACATAGTAATATCTTCTATCTCTCACCTCTAGATTTTTTCCAATTTGAAATTTTCACCTAAATCTTGTGTAGTCTTTAATTTTCCTTTGTTGATTTCTATTTTTGCCATAGTTGTTCTAACAATAACAACTGGTAAAAGATGTACACATTATTTATTTTTTCCTTAATCATATTGCGGTGAGTTCATGATCATCCATTACCACTAATATTTGCACGTAGTTTATTTTCTTTTTCATTTTGACAGGTGAGTAACAAAATGAAACTTTAAGATTCTACCTCCAGTTGCTTTTATGATTTGACAAACTTCCAAGAATGTTAAGGTTGGTAGATTGAATGTTCCAGCTGGAACAGAATTCTATATAGCACTAGCTGCAGTCCATCACGACACACTGGTATGGGGACTAGATGCCAATGAGTTCGATCCATTGAGGTTTCTTGAGCCTCAAAAGCCTTTGGCTTCGTATTTCCCATTTGGTTTAGGCTCCAGAATCTGCATAGGCCAAATTTTGGCGGTGGTTGAAGCGAAAATAGTCCAAGCTATGATCATCAAGAAGTTTTCCTTTGTGGTTTCGCCATCTTATGTTCATGCTCCAAAGATGTCTTTGACAGTGCTGCCTCAGTATGGTGCGCATGTCCTTGTTAGGAGGGTTATGCATTGAAGATAAATGGTGTGTTTGTGGTTAGTGAGTTTTGTTTTGGGGGAAAGGGATAAAGGGAAAGTTGAACGCGTTTTTTTTTCCTAAGATTAGAAAGAAGACGTGCAACTTTTCCTTCCCTTCTCTTCCCTTCATCCCAAGATAAAACTCACAGCCACACCATAAGGCTAGGATTATACAATCTTTCAATCTCAACTTGGTGTCAAAATTCTGTTTAGGAGAATTTCTGATTAAAGACTAAGTGTAGTATTTTTTGTTTATTGAAGTTTCAAGAATTTTCATATTGGTAGGAATTTGGAAAAAAGAGAACAATATAGTTATAATGCAACTACAATGAGATAAACTATTAATAAAAACTAATGCAGAAATTGAATGTCTCCTGGTATAGTTAGAGCTAGCAGTGTGTCTTGACTTTCTTGGCTTTCAACTAGTTCAGCTGTCAATTGTAGTTGTATCAAATCAGACTAGCAGCTCAGTTAGGCAAATGTTTCATGGGCTTATTCATACTAATCTATTGGATGAATATAGTCTTTCTTAGATAGTAAGAAATCTACCCAGAATCTGTGCTAGCAAAAATTTAGCTGTGTTTGAGGCAAAATTATTCTTGCTATGATCATTGTAGTTTTGATTTTTGAACCATCATTATCACACATTCTATCGAGATTTTTGGACTATCCCAAATACTGGTCTTTGCGCGAATTAAAATAACCTGATAAAATAACAATAACACAAGATTTTTACGTGGAAAACTCTCTCAAAAGATACAAGTGAAAAACTACGAACAAACTCTGAAATTACTCCACTAAAAAATAATGGTTATATAAATATTCTCTCAAGTTTTTGCGTATAACTTGAGGTGCACGGAAATATAGAAAATATAAGAAACCTTGTCTGCTGGATACTGTAACTTCTTTTGACATTGTCGTGATTCATTTAATCGATGAGAAAAGGACTACCACCTATGTGTTAGCCTTTTTGACCAACACATTCATGCTCCAGCAGTCTCTTACCCTGCACTGCAACCTCAGTTTGGTGCAAATTTTGTTTGGAAGACTTTAAATTGAAGTTCTGTACAAAGAGTATAATATTTTTTGATCGAGTCCTGTTATGTATTGCGGTAAATTTGTGCCGAATTACATGTGAAACACAATACATGTAATTGGATAGAATTATAAAAGAGTTCCATTTTTACACATCTCTCCAAAAAAGTTATAACTAATACTTATCTACGTGAGTGACAATCAAAAAAATCGATGTATACCAAGCCTCATTTGGTACCGTGGTTAAGTTCACTTCTTGAGCACCGGGAGGCAGATGTACATTCGCTATATATATATATATATATATATATATATATATATATATCATTTTCCTTTTTGATTTATTGAATTATACAAAATGGAGTGTCAACCTCACGAAGGAATCTGTGGATATCGACTTCTTGTATATACTGGCCTATTTGGTTAAAATCATCATTACTTCATCATTTAGAAAATGATTGGCCTTGGAAGAACTTAATAGTTTGTCTTACACCTGAATGAACTGATCAAGGTCATGATGGACATGAGAACAAGGAGATTACCCAATATTCTAAAAATCATTCCTTCCTTCTATTTAGTTTTATTGTCTCTGTTTTTGTAGTTCTGATTTTAATCCGCCGAAATAGTAATTTAAAAAGTTTACAAGCGGCAGCATCCCAGAGAAACAATTACCAATGAACAAAAACTTACAAGCAGACAAGAACACCCGCCAGATAGCATCAAAGGAGTAGGAGATTCCAATGAACCATCATTTTACTTAAATGGCGTTTTTTCATGCCCCTTTTAATTATTTGAAGCATCTAACTTTTGTTTATCCCTAAGCTATGTGTAGATGAGAACAATGTGGTTATGTAGTTGCTCTTATATATATACTCCAAAGTTCCCGTTTTTTCCTCAACTCCCTAATCTCATTTCTTTGTTTTTTGCTTGTCGCACCATGTATTTTCTAGCTCTTATAATCTTACTAATACTTATAACTATTTTCTTGAAATCCTTGTATTTAGTCTTATTTGTTCCATGGAAAATTCAAGAACATTTCAAGAAACAAGGCCTACAAGGCCCTGGCTATCGTCCCATTTTTGGAAATTCAAAAGATATCATACGAATGACGAGTGAAGCTGAATCAAAGCCAATGCCTTTTAACCAAGATATCCTTCATAGAGTTTCACCACTATATTATCAATGGTCAGCCAAGTATGGTAAGACTTTCTTGTTTTGGTTTGGAATGAAGCCAAGGCTGGCTGTGGCTGATCCAGACATGATCAAAGTGATTTTACCGAATAGTTTAAGTGACACGTTCGATAAGATTGGGTTTAACCCTCAGTCTAGGCTGCTCTTTGGTCAGGGACTTAATGGCTTGGTGGGTGAGAAATGGGTTGTTCATCGAAAAATTGCAAGTCCAGCATTCAATATGGAGAGAGTAAAGGTTTCTCTCTAATTCTCTTGTTTTATGACTAGATTTTGTGAACAAAATAGAAATGTTAGCCTATCAAAAAGACTAAAATAGTATTAGGATTTAGGACTCTTAAACTCACCGGATTTTGATTCCAGACAGTTCAAAGTGAGCAATCCATTTGGACAGTTTATAGACACAACTCAAAATAAGTTGCATTGGTTTAGCAAAGAGTTGCATTTCACATGACCTTTGTTATACAAGTATCATACAATTGCAACTTTATTCTATAAAAATGCAACTTGTTTCTATAAACTGTCCAAATGAATTTGCTTGGAATCACGTTCTAAACTCACCCTTTCTATATAAGGAATTTATATTGGTCTTACAATAGTTTTTATGCATTAACATGTGCCCTTTAGCTACCTTTTGATAATCTTTATAGTCTTAATTGTTGAACAGGCTTGGGTGCCGGATATGGTGGCTAGTGGTAAAAAGATGCTGCAGAAGTGGGAAAAAGAAAGAGGGGGAAGAGATGAATTTGAGATTGAACTGCAACAAGAGTTTCATGACTTGTTTGCTGAAATTTTATCTAAAACAGCTTTTGGGAGTAGTTTTGAAGAGGGAAAACGCATATTTGAATTGCAAGAGAAACAAGTGAGCCTTGCTTTACTGGCTTTGCGAAGCGTTTACTTTCCTGGATTCAGGTGATCAAGAAAAAATCTTAACAAACTAGCATTGTGTAATTGTTGGTAAAAAGTTCATATTTTTCATAATTAAATGACCATGTTAAGTTGTTAATTTTTTAGCTTAAATGACCATCGTATTTTTCAAAGAATTGGCTCAATTTTTACTTGCATACACTGTACTAATTGTAAACTTACACTGCAGGTTTTTGCCTACTAAAATGAACAGATTGAGATGGAGACTAGAGAAGGAAACCCGAGACTCGATCAGGAAGATAATTAAGACAAACAACAAAGCAAGTGGAAATTCGAAGAATCTGCTAACCCAGTTAATGTCAGCTAACATGAATGAACTTGGCAAGGTATTGGAGGTGGAAGAAGTCATAAACGAATGCAAAACATTTTACTTTGCGGGAAAGGAAACAACTGCTAATGTTTTGACTTGGGCACTTCTCCTCCTTGCATTGCATCAAGAATGGCAGAGCAAAGCTCGAGAAGAAGTTCTTTGCGTTTGCCAAGACAATGAGTTTCCAAGCGCAGAAAACATGAATGACTTCAAAATTGTAAGTTCGAGATTTAGTTGCCTCGATCTTTTAAGTCTTTGACTCTTATGTGGATTTGTCCTCACTACAGTCGCTAAAAGGCAGGCTTTTCCACGCTAGTATTAGGTGTCTTTGGCAGACCTCAACTAAACTAGGCCATTTAAATTTAGCTGGGGTACTTAAAAATTAGGCACATCTACTTCAACTCAACTTGGCCATTTTAATTGTGACGTAAGATTAAGTATATCTACACAATACTTGGTGGACAATGTCAAACATATATAACACTAATACATATTCTAACCCACAAATTATTGAATGTTAACAAAACTTGTGTCATAGTTCTTTCTTGCTAGTAAAAGTAAACTTTTGTGGAATTGTTAGCTCACTACGGTAAAATATAGCAGCTGATTTTGATTCTGGTTCACCTTTATCTGTTTTCGGTATTTTGCAAAACGTCGACTTTTAAGGAAAATTTTACTTTTACAAACATATCCGTAACATTGACTAAAAAAGTAGTAGTAGTGGCATGACAGTACTTAATAAACTAAAAGATAAATGTAAAAGCATATTAGGAATGGACAAAAAGGAAAATGAATCTTTAATTTTATTTCATTTTTGTTCTCTTTATGACAGGCGGGTTGGATACTAAATGAAACACTTAGACTCTACCCTCCAATAGGCCAGATGTTTCGGAAAACTAAAAAAAATGTCATAGTTGGTGGCTTGAACATACCAGCTGGAACAGAGTTCTATTTAGCATTAGCTGCCATCCATCATGACAAAGACATTTGGGGACCAGATGCCAATGAGTTCAATCCATCAAGATTTGCTGAGCCTCGAAAGCATTTTGCTTCCTATTTTCCGTTCGGATTAGGCTCCAGAATCTGCATAGGCCAAAATCTAGCAATGGTTGAAGCAAAAATTATCCTATCTATGATCATCAAGAAGTTTTCCTTTGTGGTTTCGCCATCATATGTTCATGCTCCGCTAATGTCTTTCACTGTGCAGCCTCAGTATGGGGCTCATGTCCTGGTTCGAAGGAATTTGCAATGAAGATGGAAAGCCTTTGGTGAATAAGAATGTGTTCATAAGCTAGTTCTTTTAACTTTTGGTCATGAGATTGAGCTATTTATCTGTTTGTGTGAATTATATAAATGTTGTATGATTTTTAACTTTTCTCATTACATACAAGGAAATGCTAAATGTGTGTTTTATTTTTCCAAGTTGATGATAAATAAAAGTCTAACTCCATTTCATGTTCAAGATAAATTCAAAAAATCTACATAAGACAGTGAGCTTCCAACCGCAGATAATTTAATTTAACCAAGTGTCCTATCTGAAATTTCTATACATTTACTTCTTTTTTTGTCCAGTACAAAATTAGGTATACATTTTTTTTTCTTAGACTACAAATTAACATGAAATTCTAACATAAAATTATTGTTTTCTTAGTCGACTCTATTAAATAAAAGTGAATGAAATAGTTCTGAATGTTTAAGCAATTTAAATGAGTTGAATGGAACTGAATACAGGATGAAAAAAATTATTTGATAATTGATATGTCTCAAACATTTGAATAACAGTCTTTTACTATTTTAATTCTCTACACTGTGTTGAACAAGTATATAATTTTGTCTGAACGTATTAAAAAAAATTAAATACAATATTCATTGTACAACATATAAAAATAAATAATTCAAACAAATTATCAAACAAAGTATTGAATAATTCAAACAATTTTAACCCAAGTTTCATCGAAAATAAAAAATGTAAAGAGTTAAATAAATGTGTCAACATAATAATAAAAGTTTCATATTGATGTCACAAATTCCTAATATATTTTGACAGGAATAACTACTAGTATAATTTTGACAATTATAAATAGTTTTTGAATAATTATAAACTTTTAGTGCATAGAGCTGCAATGTTGGACATTTGAAAATGAAAAGTATAACATCCCACAATCTTATTGCAAATTTGTTTCACAACACCACCATCATCAGTTCATCAACCACTTTAAAAATCTTAACATGTGAACGTCTATAACGCCTAATTTGGGGGGAAAAAGGAACGGGGTGAGCCAGGTTGGACTAGATTACTCATTGCCTGGGCCAAAAAAGCCTAATTTTTCATTAGCTAAAAAAATGAAACCTAAAGCCTGATTTTAAACGAGTTAATTGGTCGGTTCAACGGGCTTGGGTTAAATTTGTCAAGTCTAGTGAATTATAATTTTTTTTTATCAAATGTAAAGAATAACATTCTTTTACTACTTGGAAGGATACTAACGTAATAGGCCATTCATTAATCCTGCTGACCCAATAAGCTAGCCCAATAGTGCTTATTCGGTCAGCACCATTGAAACTCATTTAGTCTCGCATTAAACTCAAACAAACAATCTGAAACAATTCTGCTTATTTGGTCAGCAACTTTCAGTCTTATTCAGAAGCTATAAAACACTGCCTAACTACTGACATGCCACCACAAATACATTTCTAGTTAATGTTAAAAATAAACCTTTGAATTTTGGGAAAATAGACTGTTTTCACATCGTATTCTCCCAAAATCCAATTCTTCGAGATTCAATTGTAGTAAAATTTCTTCTTCTTTGTTTCAATATTTTTTTTTTAAAAAAGAAAAGGACTCTGCCCTTCAAATGTGCTTATGTTGAGGCCAACTTCCAAGAATATTAAGTTGGGTAGGTTGGACATTCCTGTTAACACAAAAATTTATATGGCGGTTGTAACAATTTAGATATGTGGAAAAGATGTAAACGAGTTCTGTGGACGAGTTCAGTAGATCGAGATTAGGTTATACGGCTTCATATTTCCGATTCGAGTTAGTTAAAGCTATGTGCATAGCCCAAAGTTTGGCAAATGTTGGGGAAAGAATTGTCTCAAGTTAGTCACGGTCACGAGAGGGACAGACGTATATTGATAAGTAAGGACGTTATAACAAATAATTACTTCATGATTAGCAGGATTTTGTGGTCAAGTTTCACGTGGAAAGTAGTTGGTGAATAATTGTGTCCACAAAAGTTTAAACGTTACTGGTCTAGCATTGCTATAGCATATGGACTTGTGTTTTTTCTCATATCACACGAATTTCGTAAATGATATATCTACCGATACATCCATATTACTCCCACCTTTCCGAAACGCGGTCATATAAGTCATTTTGACAAAATTAAAAACTGACTGCTATTTCCTAAAAAAATTTATACTTCCTATCAAGCACTCCAACAATTCACTCTCTCCTACGTAGATCACCTGTAACGAAAAATATTTTTTTTGTTTATAACTAAGTCTATGACGACGATTTTAGGGTCTATAATAACGGTATATACCGTCGTCATAATCCTATAAAAAAAATAAAACTACGACGATCGTACATATCATGGTCATAGGCCCTGAAACCGTTTCATAAGCTTGATTATAAAGAAACAAAGGTGATCTGAGCCCCTACGTTTCCCTCCTCATTTTCACTCTCCTCCTCCTTCCATCATTCTTGGTCCCACGAATTTTTTCACAGTAAGTATTTCTATTTCTCACACAAATCGCACTGGATGTCCAATCTCCACTGACACACACATATATATGCAAAAAAACTTTATACTCCATATGATCTGTGAATTTACCGCATTTGTGATTACCAGCGAAATTTTTTGAATCTCCGATCATCATATAATAATGGCGGAGGTAGCAGAAAAGCATCCATCACTCCTGGCGAACTACGTCTCGCTAGTTCAGCTCCAAGAACGGTGGCTCAAAGAACAGCAGCGAAAAACCCCCCTTCACCAAACAGCTCCAAACTTCTCTTGAATTTTTATGCAATTTAAATAAATGGAAAGACAAACTTCTGTTGATGCTCAAATTGTTTGCATGTAGCAACACATTTACAAGGTTATATGACAGTGAGATGGAGAGGAGAGAGAAACAGAGAGTAAGAGGGAGAGGAGAGAGGAGGGAGCAGAGAGAAACATAGTGTGAGGGAGAGGAGAAAGAGATTAAGGATTTGCAGGGCACTTTATGCGTGTGTGTCAATGGAGATCGGAGATTCTTCACTTGTTGACTAAGTTGGAAGAAAAGGAACCTGGCTGACTACTGACATATTTTGTTTCTATTTTATTTGTTTGCTCAATCATGATAGGGAGACAATTTGGCAATGGAAATCCGGTGAGATTTGTTTGAGAAATGGAAATTGTTACAGAGTGTAAGAAATTCATGGGAGCAAGAATGATGGAAGGAGGAGGGGAGAGAATGGGGAGGGGGAACATCAGGGGAGAGAGTGAAATGTTGGAGTGCGTGATTTTTCTAGTAGTTTAAATATGCCATCAAATTTAATGAATTTTATAATAACAGCTGTATATAGTGTGATTGAATGTCAAATATTGTATTTATGAATTAAATAATTTATAGTTAAAATAAATTAATTCAATTCAAATATGTTTAGAAGTCAAATTCAACAAGCACCTCATAAATTATACTTCCTCTACCAAAAGTTGATATAATTAAAATTTTCACACAATTTTAAATAAGTAATTTTGAGTAAAGAAAATAAATATTGTTCCAATATGGTCCTTAAGTTTGAAATTAAAATAATGTGTCTCACTTAAATGATGACGTTTGGATATATAGGGCTCGTTCGGGAATGATTTTTTTTTATTTAAAGTTAAAATTTTAGTGGATTTATAAGTAAAAATGTTTGGTATCACTTATACTTATAAGTCGGTAATTATAAGTAATAGTTGTAGACGTGTTTGGCTAATAATAACTTATAAGTTAAGTAAAATATAAAGATTATTAAAATATCCTTTAGCAAGAAGAACATTAAAAAAATAAAAATGACTTATAAGTCATTTTTTTTAAGCAACAAAAATTTACTTATTTTTTTGACTTATTTTGAACTTATAAATAAAAAAATAGTTAATTCCGAACAGTTTTTTTTTAACTTAAGTACTTATAAGTTCGATTGACCAATTTATAAATAGTTCCCAAGCAGGCCCATAATGTCATTTAGTTCTTGTTCAACTATAGGTGTTTTCATATGTACTTTAGAAGCTTATTTGTTTTTATAATAACTTATTTTAAACACAAATTATTTAATTTTTAAAAAATTAAAACATATTGTAACAAAAAAAATTAATACATTTGGATCTCCGAACTTGCCAAACACTACCACTCTAAATATGGCTAAAACTAATACGAGTACTAATGACATTATTACACAAATTATGTATTTATGCCAATTTTTGTAATTTTTTAGGACTTGTATTAATTTTTTTTATTGACAATTATTTTTATCTATATTATAAAGCGGTCATGGGCCTATTGATATAACCGTGTCATATATATTTTTTTGCTTTTGCCTTTATAAGTTTAATTATATTATAATATTGCCTTTTTTATATATTTTTTATTTAATTATTTAAATTTATAAATTTTTTATTTTATATAATTTATATATACAAAGTGTATGCCACCAAATAATAGTGTGTAAGATAGATGAACAAATATACTGGCACGAGCTCAAGCACTAGAGCTAATATTGGCTCGGGGTGAAGCACCAAATCGAATATTGTCACGAGCTTAACTGCTAAGTTCCCACTCCCACCAACTTAGGATACCAGACAGTCCAGACCGAGCTAGACCGGCGGTTGATAAATAGTAGAATTACCAATTTAAGCCCGCATGATTCGGATATAATTGGCAATAATGAGGTCAGAATCCGTCTTTTCATCACTTCTACTGGTAACTACTATTTAACTAAAACAAATCCCTGTGGTGTTTATTAGGGTTTGCCGTGTTATCAAAACTCCGATATGTGATTCTGTGAATTTGAGAAATACAGGGGGCCGGACGATTATTCCATTTTAGGGTCGTCATCAGTTGAATACGATTGTAAATCCCTAATTATTGGAGTACTACTTGATAATGGGGAAACGGTTTTTTTGGAATTTATCCTAAAGGTGCGTTTTTTATGTAAACGCTTTTCGTATTCCGTTGCTAGCTCTTAATAATGTGTTTTGGTGTTTTGATTTGTTTTGGGGTGCTTGAACGTATGTATACTGGGTATTCTTTGTGGTGGTATTTTTAGGTGATATTTACTTCTTTTAACTATGATATGTGGGGGGCTTTAGCGGTATTACCTCACGTTTTAGTTCCTTTTACAAGGAGTGTTGATAGTCTTCTAATCTCTGTGTCAGTTCTTAGTTTAAAATTACTGAGAGAGTTGGTCCTTCGTTCTTCTATTGTTATTACTTACTAAAACAGTGAATACGTAAGACCGTCTCTGTCCCATTTTAACAGTCCCCCATTTTTTTCATGCATTTTAGGAGTCACTGACTACTGAGATTAGTATAAAAGGTGGTGTGGAGTTCTAAGAATATAACTATTTATTGGAACTCATCGATTGATTTGTCACTATTAGATTGGTTAACTACCCCAATTGCGATTGGTCATGTAACAAAGTAATATTAAAAAACTTCTTTGTACATCATTTTATACACCAAATTTGAGACCTTTACCTTCTAGATTTCACCCAAAAGTTCCCTTTTTTTTCCCCATAAACAAAGTTAGAATTGTAATGGTAGCATAATTTAAAACTATGTTGGAAAGGTTTCAAGGCATCTAGGGGGACGGAGACAAACGTAAATATATAAATTAAATGGTTGCATGAACTAAACGAAAAATATAGGAAACAAGTGCTTACCTAGCGGTTTGTTAAGAAGATTCACTTTCTGATGGTATGTTGGTATATATATACTCTTCTTTTTACCCAGTAGAAGACTGATACATATTTCTCATTATATTTGTCGTTTGTTTTGTGCTTCAGGTTTCTAAATCTCAGCCATTCAATTATGGCATTAAAAGTCGAAGCTTTTGTTTTCTAGCTTATATATAAATATACCTGGACTCTTAGAGTTATGATATTACTCTTCAGAGGCTGTGCTAGTGGTTGTGTTCTTTTTATTAAAGTCGTGCAATCAAAATTTCTTTGTGTGAGAGGCTAAGATGCCATCTAATTATCTAGCAAGCCTAAGAAGTGCGTTCCGGCAGGGAATCCAGAGATCATTTGTTGTGCCAGAAGGTGGCCTCCAGGACTCTGTGGAAGTTATAGTTGAAAAGGGGAAACTGTTGTTTGGTAACTCTAGGCTGTTCCATTCTGTACCAAGTGTATCTTTTGCTGACTTGAATGCCTTTTTACAGCCTGGTACTCTTGTTGCTGCTCAATCGAATTTGCATTTAGTTAATCGAAGGAAAAATATTTCAGTTGTCGGAGCACTTTCTCGTACATTTTCCATTCCATCTGTGTCCGGGCCCCCATTTCAGGTCTGTGGGTATCATGTCGATCACCTGCTATCCGAGCCTAGTCATTTTTTGCTGGGAACTTACTTTCAAAAGGAACCTATGGCTATTAGTGGTTCCAGAGCTTTGCTTGGTGACTGTTCAGTACATAATGTAACTTCTAGGCGTGGGCGTCTTCTAGGGCCAACAAGTGGCTCTGTTACTGCCTACAGCAACAGAAGTATTAACAATTGCAGAAAAGTCTGCATGAGTTTAAGAAATGATGAACCGAACAATCATTTGCTCTATGGGTACTTCATATATCATGTTGCGAAGAGTAGTGACATCTCTAATCCAGCCTTGGGGTTTGGAATGAGGAGTTTCCATATCTCAGCACCTGCTTGTTTCTCTGCGAGGACTGCTCCTGATGTGTCCTTTGACAACCCTGTTCGTGAGGAACAAGTTGCCAATTCTGCTGATACTTCTGAACAGTATGTTTTCTAATTTTAGCGTGTGGTCTTGCACGAATTTTTTCATGGAACTTGTGTATCAAATAGATGTTATGACTTATGAATATTATTGAATATATCACGTAAAGCAGTGCCCCTTTCATGTGATACTTATTTGTGATTCAAGTTATATTTATAGTGGTATTTATCTGCCTTAGCAATGAGATCCTATAACGGCTAGTCTTGTAATTGGGACATAAAACAAGTAAATAGAAATATATCAAAGTTAAATTACTTATCAGAAAATCCCTACCAGTACCAACACGCGATACTTTCCTCAAACTCTTTTGGAGGATTTCTCTAAATGTATGATTTTTTTACTTGTGTTCGCTACAGGAAGATCCTAGCATGCAGATCTCTGAAGCTAAATTCAGGATCATGTTACCTTCCCCATCCTGATAAAGAAGAAACTGGTGGAGAAGATGCTCACTTTATCTGTTCGGATGGACAAGCAATTGGAGTGGCAGATGGCGTGGGTGGATGGGCTGATCTCGGTGTTAATGCAGGGCTTTATGCACGCGAACTTATGTCAAATTCGGTAAATGCAATTCAAGAGGAACCTAAGGGCTCCATTGACCCATCCCGGGTCCTGGAGAAAGCTTACTCAAGTACCAAAGCAAGAGGGTCTTCAACTGCTTGCATTATTGCACTTACAGAGCAGGTATGCTGTTTCTAGTCTACTTGGGTTTGCCTCTTTTTATAGTGCTCAGGTTGTTTTGTCCTGCTACACTGCGTTTAGGTGTTCCAAAAGATAAAAATGAGCAGCAGTCTGATGTATAGTTCATTTGACATTTACTTGACGATGTCCTATTTGCTATTGATATAGCAATATTTATTTTGTTCTGTTCTGGCATTGGTTTTGTATCCTACTTATTTATGTATTTTTTCTTTTCAATAGGTGTCAATTTTGCATCTATTATCTTACTATAAATTTTGGAAACAATGTGTTTCAACGGAACAGTTTTTAACGTTTTTCTGGTATATCAGTAACACCAACGAATGGCTTTAGTTAAGATCTGCCACGGTGAATCTAATCTAGAAACAATAAATGCATGTTCTGAAAGGTAAACTGCAAATCTCAAACTTTACCATATATAACATATGCCGGAGAACTATGATATTTTGCATTTGAGGATGCTGAAGGTTTAAAATTGAAATTCACGATGTTCAGTACACGTATCGATGCATGATGTTGCTAACATTGGTTCACTTTGGATGCCTTACCTAATAGTTCAGGATTTTATGACCTATGACTTTACTTTGTTTGAAGGAACTACAGTTCTTCTGTTCTTTATTTTTACCAGGATAAGTTTAGCACGTTCACTTTCAAATTGTTTGTTGCTTATTATGTTCTGAATTTGCATCACTTTTTTCAAGCAATTGAAATGAAATTTTCAGTTTCTCCAATTAGAATTGGTTTCATTCTGCCTTTTTATGCAGGGTCTTCATGCCATTAATTTAGGTGATAGTGGGTTTATGGTGGTCAGAGATGGATGCACCATTTTCCGCTCCCCTGCACAACAACATGATTTCAATTTTACATATCAATTGGAGAACGGTAGCAATGGTGATTTGCCTAGCTCTGGCGAGGTCAGTCGATAAATCTCTTATGCCCGTCTCCACCATTTAAAACATCGGCACATGAAATAGCTCCTGTTTTACGCTTCGACAAATTTTTTACTTGATAGATTGCTTGTGTATAGCATTCAAGCTTTTAAGAATTAGGAATATGAGTTATATATTGATTGTCGAATTATTTCATGATGAATTTGGATTGCGACTAAAGTTGAATCCTAAGCAATAAGATAGAATAATAATGCGTGGTTTTTTTGTTCCCTCATATCCTATTATGCACATACGGTATTTAGTATTAGCATGAGTTTGTTGTCATATATAGCAACATTCTAAGAGTTAATGTGTGGTGCAGGTGTTTACAGTCCCTGTCGCGCCTGGAGATGTCATAATTGCTGGTACAGATGGGCTTTTTGACAATTTGTACAACAGTGATATTACTGCTGTGGTGGTTCATGCCGTGAGAGCTGGTTTAGGGCCTCAGGTGACAGCTCAGAAGATAGCGGCATTGGCTCGCCAAAGAGCCCAGGATAAAAACCGGCAGACACCATTCTCCTCTGCAGCTCAGGAAGCTGGATTCCGCTATTATGGTGGAAAGCTCGACGACATTACTGTTGTTGTTTCATATATTACCAGTTCCGATGCTGCCTGATGCTCACGGCCCCCCTTTCTGAAAATGAGATTAATATGCTAAGCGTTGAATAAACTGATGCAAGAGTTTGGTTTGTTCTTTTTGAGCGCCTGTGGCGTATGTATGTTACTACTACGAAAAACTACTCTTAGAATTGATCAGTGTTTTGTACAGGTTTATGGTTGCATTTAGATTTAGGGTTTCTTATGCAACAAATCGTGAACATTATATTATATGTAATAAAATGTTAAACCAAGTCGCAAGATATTGTGCTGTGTATTACAAATTATGAGTCAATATTTTTTGCTTTTGAAGACTCCCATATAGGGATATGTCAGTAAAACTATAATGAATTTTTATAATTAGAATATCAAGTGAAGTATAGAATTATAATTGCAATATAAGTAAATTTATAATAATGATTAGAAATTACAATAAATTTACAAGGGGTGGAACCAAGATTCTCATAAGAGATTATTAAATTCACCAGGGTGAGAATTAAATATGTGATTTAAGTGTCTATTAACTAAATTCTCAATAGTTTAACAAATATGAAACAAAATATATATTTTAAAAATTTGTAAATTTAGTAAATGATATCTTTTGATTTGGTAGGGATGTAGCCAAAGACAACAACCAGAGTTACAAATAAATTGCATTTTACTTGATTAAGTTCGACTCATTTAAATCGAACTAATATAACGAGTAAAATACAAATAAATTCTCTTAAATCCGGTCGAGTTATAACAATTTGAGTTCAATATATGTCTTATTTGATTTAGACTTAATTTGATTGTCTCAAATTGATTTAAAAATAATAACTGTAATATTATTTTATTCTTTGTTATAATAAAAAACTTAGAGGTTGATTTAACTCGATTAGGTAAAACTCGTTAATAACTCATGTGTTAACCCAACAGATTAGGTTTATTTAGAAACCCCACTCGATTAGTTTAACTTTTTTGGCCAGCTCGACTTCACTTGACTAGACTCATTTTGTTTAAACCATTGTCCCCAGAGAACCTGTGTCACTCGGCACTGGTTATGTCACCCCTACTTAACAACGACGAAGACACTCTTCTCTCTCTGTCTTTTTCATCGTTGATTTAAACAAATTCGATTTTCGAGGGTTTCTGAATCTCAAATACTTTCCCAAAACAGAAAAGTTTCAAGATTGATTATGGAGTACCCCCCAATTCATGATATAGAAGAAACAGCTAAAGCAAATTCTCTTTCTTTCTCTCTCTCTTCCATTTTTTTTGGGAGAAAAGGAATGGCGGGTCGTAGAGAAAAAAGCAGGAAATCATCTCGAATCGCTGGAGTTTTTCTTCTTCTTCCCCCATAGATATTCTTCTCTACTTATTATTCCTAATCACATAGTCCCACACTTTCCCAAACAAATCTTCAGGTTCCACTCATTTTAAATCCCGATATGAATATATCACTTTAATTTCTTATTTGGGTAATCCTCAAAATCAGATATTCACATTTAGTCTTTTTGGTGCTTTAGATACTCACATTGTTAGTTCTAGCATTTGTTTTTATTTGCTAATGACAGAGAAAATGTAGAACCTTGCGAGTATTGAAGTATGATATGCTAACAACAATATCAGCTCTTACACAATCACCAATACACATTTGACATTTGTGTATATATTTAGGGGAATGATATTTTGACAAGTATATTTTTAATATTTTCACGTGTGCTCTACGCAATGGGAGCCACTTTATTCTTACGTGTAAGGAGCTCATGTGGAGATATAAAAAAAACATGTAAAAATAGCTCTTCTATAGTTAAAAGAATTTGTACGTGTTCAATGTACACAAGCATTGAACACAAGCAGATTAGACGTGCAGATTTGTGACTTCAATTGTGTTGTTACCTTGGATATTTAGTGGTAATTGAAGTGGTGTTGACCTTGATCATTCTGTTTGGCTGGTTGAGTTTAAAAGTTACTAAAACTTATATCACGAGAGGGAGTTGGCATGAAATGTGGTCTTGATTCGTTAATATTAGGAATGTGATTGGAATCTATTATTTGACATACAATAAATTTAGGCATTGTTGAGCTTGCATTTCAGATAGCATAGTGTTTCTTCTAATCTTATCTCATAATGGAAATGGTCCATGAATTCTTGTATTTTATGCAAAATTGCAAACAGAGTGACTTAAGTTATTAACCAACTTCAAACAGCCCATTTTCTTGCTTTTTCCCAGAAATCTCAGGTTTTTGGTAGTTAGGGTGTAATAGTCATGTTCAATGTAACAGGATAATATGTTCGCTTTAATTAGTCTGATGATGAGGTTTATTTCATGAAGATGATTTATGAGTGCTTTCTTTCATAGATTGGATCATCCTCGCGCAAATCACCAAAAAGGATTAATATTTTGAGATCTGATATTATGGGGTTGTCAGACAAGAATTCTGAGTTGAAGAAGCAGGTTAGGGAGCTAACTGAAAAGCTATGGTTGGCTGAACAGGGAAAAAAAGATGCGCAGAAGCAGTTCATGGTGTTAGGTGAACCATACAAAGCTTATAGTTGCACTTGCTAATTCAAATGTGAAAGCCATGTTGGAGGTACAGATTACTAGCATAAAGAAAGTAGGTATATTGGGTGATGGAATTGCAGATTTCTGCAAATCAAATGATGTACAAGTCTACAAGAGAGACCCAGTTGAGGGTATTGATTCGGTTGCAAGGACAGGTAGTAACCATGCCGCATCTGGGCATAAGTTTCGTATCTTGAGGGAGTTTTTACAGCTACATTATACTGTTCTTCTCTCAGATGTTGATATAGTGTACTTGCAGAATCCATTTAATCATATATATCGCGATTCAGATGTGGAGTCCATGACTGATGGTCACAATAATTTGACAGCATATGGATATTATGATGTTTTTGATGAATCTGCCATGGGTTGTGCTCGATATGCTCATACAATGCGTATTTGGGTGTACAACTCTGGTTTCTTTTATATCAGACCTACAAGTCCTTCAATTGAGCTTTTGGATCGTGTGGCTGATCGGCTTAATCGCCAGCCAAATTCACGGGGACAGGCTGTCGTTAAGGAAGAGCTTTTTTTCTCTTCCCATCCGGGGTATGCTGGGCTTCATGTTGCCAAGAGAACCATGGATTTCTACCTCTTTATGAACAGTAAGGTTCTTTTCAAGACTGTAAGGAAAGATGGTAAACTGAAGAAGTTGAAGTCGGTTATTGTTCACGTACATTACCACCGAGATAAACGATATCCAATGCAAGCAATTGTTGAATTCTATGTTAATGGCAAACAAGATGCTTTGGAACCTTTCCCTGATGGTTCCGAGTGGCAAACAAATAAACAAGAAAAATGATACAGGAGATCTTGCTGATAAAGCTTGCTTATCTTTACTGGATGCTGACAGTCTTAACTGATCATACCTCTGGGAACTGTGTGTAATAATCCATCCGTTCCTAGATATAAGATCACTTGGTTCACGGAGGTAGTATAACTTTTTGTAGTTTTTTTAACCCCTTTTGTTTTACACCAACTGTCACCCTTGGTAAACGGTTGTGCTAATTATGCATTCTTACAAATGATATGACAAAACTTTGAGTATTTACTGCATTGGCTTGAGTTTTGTTTCTTTTGCTTCATTGCATCATTTTCTCCACTGTGCTTGCATATAAATATTTTTTTGGGATCTATATTCTCTTTAAGAGTAGGTGTTAGCTTAGATGTCAAACCGCATACATGATGGTCATTGGATGCACTTCTAAAATGTTGCGAAATCTGGGTGATGGCATGTGCAGTGTTGGATACTCGGGCCACGTATGTTAGCAAAAATAATGTATGAGATAGGTATTTGTATTAGTTTAACACCACTACGGATTATTTTATTTCATGATTAATTCGTTATTAAATTTTATGGACTATCTATTATCATTTTTAAGATCATTTGATACATCAAAAAGAGCATAATACTTTCTTTCTATTTGGATATATAATCCATCATTAAATGGCCTTATAATTGATTAAATATAGTCCATGGGATCAAATTACATGGGATCAAATTACAGACTAATCGTGGAATAAAATAATTCGAAGTGTTAATATATTAGTACAAAGAATCCTATTTCACTTATAATTTTTGCAAACAAACGTAACATTAACGTGTAGCAACAGCAGATTAATAGCAACTAAGCAAATGGCTAAATGCCCTTTATAATTAGGGAGTGGGATCTACTCAGTGCTGTACATAAATTGGACGATTAGGGAGTGGGATCTACTCAGTGCTGTACATAAATTGGAGGATTGCCAATCCTCAAGAAAAGGAAGGATTTTTTAAAAAAAAAATCCTTATCTTGTAATTTTTTTTGGATAAACACATAATATTCGAGCATAATATAGAGTACTATATTGATCTTCATTATTAAAAATTAAGACCTGACAGAAGTGTCATGCTCTATTTTTTAATGATAAAAATTAATATAGTATTTCATATTATACTTAAATATTAAATATTATATTTAAATATTGTATATGTAATAGTTAATTACTCTACTATATTTAATAAATTAATATTTTTACAAATAATATGAATACGGGTCTCATTGATGTTACATGAATATTTTTAGAACTACATATTTTTTTCTTCTTTGATTTGAGATCTAGTCCATGAGCAATGATTTTAATAATGAGCTAGCATTTTCAAAGGTCCCAACAGAAAGTTGGACAATCATCAATTTGGGAGGGAGGACCAATACAAAACTGATGTCATGCTCCATGCTTTTCCAATTTTGTCCATGACAACTTTTTTCTAATACATCCAAAAAATCATGATTTTGTATCACAAAATATATTTAAATTAATTGACACCAAGAGAAAATTATTTAAAAAAAAGAGAGCAAAAAGACAAACTTAGCCAACGACTTTTCCTTTGTTTTTTCTAGCTCTTAAGCCTTATCCTCATCCACTTCACCAACTGATTTTCTCCCCCTCTAATTTGTGGCTTGTATTTTCTTTCTCCTATTTCATTTCATTAGTCAAATCCATAATCTCATCCCACCTACAGAATCGTTTGAAGATCATCAAAACCTCAAATTTATCTTTAATTCATTCATGCCCTTTTCAAGAAGATTTCACAATTAATCATAAAAAAACCCTTTCCAAGATTCTACACATCTTAGCCTTGTTCCAACAAGTCCAACACATTCCCGCCAAATTTACATTTTGAAATTCTTGTTTGTGTTTTTTTTCTTGATCAGAATGGAGATATTTAGTCAAAAGGAGAATTTTTTGCTGGGATATGCAGCACAGAGATCATTTGAAGGCCCTAGCTCTTTACCAAACGTGGATTTTGACGATGTGTTTGGGGGCCCTCCTAGGAGGTTTTCTCTCCTGGAGAGTACAAGGTACAGTTCGGATGGTTCAATGGACACTGTTGAAACGGCGTCGTTTCACAGTTTGATGAGCGAAAAGCCAGTATTTGGCGAAGAAAATAGTAGTCGTAGTATGAATAGGAGGAAACATCATCAAGGGAATGATTTTTTTGATGACATATTTCAAGGTGACAAATCATGTAGTTCACCTCGAAGGGATTTCCTTAATTCTTTGCCTTGCTTGCAGATTATGAGCCCGTCGCGTCCTTTGCCTCCAAAATCTGAGCCTTTTGGCACTTTAGTTCCTGCTCAAATCAGGTTCTCATTTGATTTACTGAATTTTAGTGCAGCAGTACTAGTATTAGTTTAGTTTGTTATGACTTCTTGGCCATGACTAATTAGTTGGTAATTAATTTAATTAAGAGTTCAATTTCTTTAAGTACTTACTTTATATGTTTGTTTATTAATATTTTCATGAACATCTGCATAGGTTTTTATCACTTAGAGCATCTCCAGTCGGTGGACTATCTCATAAATTATATTTAGTCCATGTGACATCAGCAGATATTCTTTAGTCTTCGATCCTTCCAACAGATAGACTATCCCGTAGATTATAATATAAAAAGATTAAAATAATCAATGAATTCAAAAAAATTCTAATCACCATTCCACCCCTCCATTTAAATATATTTAAAATTATAGTCCATGGACTATCTTGTTCCTTGATATAGTCTTTATGGTTTATCGGAAAAACTCGCAGACTATATTTAGTCTTGCCGTTGGAGTTAAATCTGAGTCTTAGACTATATTTAGTCTAGAATTAGAGCATCTCCGACCCTGGAGATGCTCTCTTCAAGTACTTACTTTATATGTACGTTTATTAATATTTTCATAGACATCTGCATAGACTTTTATCACTTCTGCCTAACTCACCATGCCACGCCTCTTGCGTCTTTTGTTTATGTAACTCAGTAAAATATTAATCTCATTCCTTTAAAATGAATCTGTTTAGGCATGTCAATCTATTAGGCCTTTGAGAAACTAGACATCAATTTTCTCGTTTGTCCGATTAGGCGATTTTCATTGTTTAAGTTACTAAACTGATGTTTCTTTTATCACCCCCTCCCATGTTAGCATCTTTCCCAACTTTCTGTTTTAAAGATTTTTTCCTGTCCTTCAATCTATAATCTTTTCTTTCTTATAGTTTCCCTATGGTTCCTTATTTAATCTAGTTTTACAAGATTGCTAATGCAATTTTACTATTGTCTAGTCATGTTATACATATCAAGTTTTCTCTTCTGTTTGCTTGCCATTATGCAGTTTTCTGTTCCTCCTTTTAACTCCTACAAGTTTGATAATCCGTGTGAGACACGAGTTAGTTTGTATAATTTTGTTCACAAATATTTAATAATTTTTTATTAATATATATTTTTTATTTTTTAATGGCATAATACATATAACTTCTTGCGGATAATAATGAGGTCTTTCAAATTTAGGTATATTGCAATAGACGGCTACATATGGGTTGGCTAGAAAATGATCATTAGCTAGCGGCGGCTATGTATCATGTATTATATATATACACAGTGAGAGAGAGAGGGAGACATTGTACTTTAATTGGTGCACTTTTGGCGTGGCCATGGTGGGTTGTGGGTTGGTGTGAACTTTAAACCCAGTTCTAACATACACAGTGAGTGTAAACTTATTTGAACAGTTTAACAGAGAGAGAAGGAGAAGAGCAATGACCTTTAATTTCTTTTGTTACTTCTTCTTGGGTCTTATCTCGCTAATTGTTATGTTGTGGCAGTCGGTTATCTGCGGCTTCCAATGCAGACTTTCAAATCTCTCTATAAATACATATATACATATCGATGAACTTTGACAAAATTCATGCATGCATTTCATTTTTTGGGAACAACACATCTTAGAGAGCTTATGAACTTGAGCGGCCAAGTATATATACATTGCATCTAATTAAACAGTAAGACAATGCATCTAACCAATATCTCATCTTGTATGGAAAATTAAATATAATAATAACTGTCCGAGTTAATTCATCAATTAAAATGAGTTAACTCATTTTAATTGATGAGTTAACTCAGATGGTAACTCATTTAATTTATCTCCTTTCTTGCTTTTATATATAAGAATTGATTAAGCTTTCCAGCCTTCCTGTCTCATTGAACAAAGCGATGGACTATCCCACATTTGGTTCTAGTAGCTCATTTAAACTGAAGGAAGGTATTTCAAATGGATTAAGTTCTCCAAATTCTTCACTTTCTAGATTTTCAAGCCAATCAGTACAAGGAAATGATGGTTTCAGAAACAATGTCTTTCCATCTAATCGCCCAAGTCCATTGTCAAATGAATTTTCTAACGCGGAATTATCAAATGTGACCAAGTCTAGTGAAACAGACATGAGGGGGAGTTCAAAAGGTGAATCAAAAGTCACAGAAGTTCCAAGAGATATCAACCAATTTCACTTCTCCATATACAAATGGGCAGGCGAAGGAGTACCTTTAGTGATGTCTCCTCGCGAAGAAATTAGTTCAAAAATAAACAAGAAGGATAAACTAAAGAGATGCTTTAGCTCTAATGGAAGGATTAGAAGTGACACCGAGCATGATACAGAGAATCACACCATATCAGTGAATTCTGAGTCCTTTAAAATGGAACGCGAGAAGCTAGATGAAACAAGCACCCTCAAAAGCGAAGAAACTTGCTACATTGTTCAGGAAGATGTTCTTAGTAAGCCAAAACCAGAAGTTCTTGAAACATCACAAGTTACTGTTGAAAATTTTCCTGATAACGTTATGTTGAGCAATAAAAGTGTAGAAAGAAAAACTTCTTCTCCTCTTGAGATAATCTTATTAGAAAAAACCGAGAAAAAAATTTCAATGGTTAAAGAAGAAGCTTGCAAGACAGAATTGAAAACTTTGCGTTCAATCCTCCAAGATGAGATTAAGAGACTAGGTAATATGTGTTTAATTAGGCATGTAAGTACACCGGAATTATATCTAACTAAAAACCTAATTATATTCTTGTGTGCAGACAATGAAGATATTATTATAAAGGGGGAAGGGAGAAAAAATGTGGCAAAAACAACCAAAGCGTCGCGTTCAAATGCTGGTGGGAGTAAAAATGTAAAGAAACATGAAGGGGAAATAATCAATTCAGATAGAGCTGAGGTGAGTAAGGCTACCATTCCAGGTTCGCCTAAAATTCCAGGAGGAAATCTCAAGAGGGGTGGAGTTGGGGGAAAGGTCAAAGATTTTGCAAAAATTTTCTATCAAGAAACTTATTCAAAGTCGAAAAGTAATGGTTGCAATCAAAGTCAGAGCTGTAGATGGGAAGGAAAAGCTAGTGGTGGAAAAGTTAATGAAGCAAGTGTTAGCACAAATGAAATGAATTTTCTCGACATGAACAAGATGCCAGATTCTTTCTTCATGGTAAATTAATTTGATGATTTGATCCATATGCTATTCAAATTAATTTTGCTTTAAGAAATTATGTGGAAATTGATGTTTCCTTGCTGGAAGTAATGTTTTTCTGATTTTTGTTAATTTGGTATCTAAATTTTCTAAGGTATTTTCAGGTAAGTGAAAATGTTGAACAGACACAGAAAAATCATACTTACATGAACTCCAAAATTCATACAAGTACTGAAACTACTGATGATTCTAACAATCAGAAGGAAGCTTCTCAATTTTCTGGTAAGTTATTGTAGTCGGAATATTTCTCCCTGCCAATAAAGAATCATAATATTGCATTTCATTTCTGACTGGAAAATTTAACAAGCCTATGTACTCGTGAATGTTGAGGTTTAATTTAATTATCCCAAAATTTTGTGCTTTCTTATCAGAGTCAATTCCTGATGGTTCTAAAGTTACAAGTGACAATATAAACGATCCCTTCCATGAGAACTATCTGGTATGAAATTTGTATACTTGTAGTTGGTTATACTTAGTTTTTGATCATGTGACTATATTCTCATTGCTAGCTATAGATTTTTATCGATATTCGATTTTTTTTGTTTTTGATTAGCTTAGTTTATTTATGATGAGACAGATTCAAGATTTATCTGATGATCAGGTCAAGCTTACACAAACTAGTGAAGATCTTGAGGCTACCAAAGTAATTTGCTTCATTGCTAGACTGCTTTCATATTTATAGAACACAATACTTAATAACTTAAATGCAGGCTTTGGATGCTAAAATTCTGAAATGGTCAACCGGGAAGATAGGAAACATTCGCTCACTGCTCTCAACGCTACAATATGTAAGTTTGTAAACTTCTTTTGAATTCTAAAATTCCTCAATCATTGCAAGCTCCCATTGTATGTAATCCTGGTTTGCATCAATTTACTGGTCTTAGGTAAATTAGTAGCTACAAAAACACTTTAATGTAAGATACGGCTACTTTCATGTATTGTAAGATTTTGACAACTACGGTTATATCTGATAAGTGCAAAAAATCCCATTTAGAACTATAGCAAACAAGAACATGTTCCAAATTAAAAAGGGATTTCCATTAGGGGGCATCAGCATATCCATTGTTAGTGCATTTATCATAACTAGCAGTTCCAATATTCGACACATTATAAGTGGAACATTTTTAATTTAGTGGATTTATTAGTTTCAGTGTATGTTTAGCAAATCGTTCAATAATTCCCATCCCATTCGTTGCACCTTTAAGCGAGACATAAATATTTTTGTTATGCACGATTCCTAAGAGACGTATATTGGGAAATGATATTTCCACATGATTCCTCTCACGTGAATAGTTAGTGGATCCCACAATAATGTGAGAGAGACACGTGGAAATATTAGTTTCCATGTATATTTTATGTTACAATAACTCCATCAAGGTCCATGTTAAATTTATTTCTCATCTTGCTAACTTATAATCTTCAAAAATAGGTTCTTTGGACAGAGAGTGGATGGAATCCAGTGCCTCTTGTCAATATCATTGAGGGAAATGCAGTGAAAAGAACATATCAAAAGGCTTTACTCTGCCTACACCCAGATAAACTTCAGCAAAAAGGCGCTGCTTCTCATCAAAAATACATTTCGGAAAAAGTTTTTGCTATTTTGCAGGTATTTAGCCAGTGTTTAGTTGTGAAATGGAATTTAGTTTAAGAAAAAATTTCCATTATTTTCTTTTTGAAAGAGTCTCTAAAATTCTGATACATAAACTAATGTCACTGTTAGTTGCTCCTTTGGGTCTGCCATGTTATCACTATATTGTAATGATATTACCTCAGTTCTACAAAAATAGTCTCATTTGCATAATTTGTAAACTTTAAGATATATTTTTCGGTGTTTATCCTTAATGTAGTCAGTGTTCGGTTTAGTAGTGATAGTATGATAGTAAAATTGTTACGTTAAACTTAAAAGGACATTGTCATTTTATAGTAACATCAATAAAAAAAATATAAAAAACTCTTTTTGTGGAACAATTTTTTTTATAAATGGGTCTCTTTTTGTATAACGGAGGGAGTATATTATATGGTTCTCTTGGTTAAGGTTATGGATTGAAGCAATAATATCGGCTCACATTTGGTGTTTGCTGAAAAAATAGCAGAACTTATTCATATGATAACGAGTATTGTTATATACGGCAACAAATTTATGTCAATATTAATTACTCAACGAATGTGGGTACATGGGTAAGGAGGGGATAAAGAAGGAATTTACATATTACTCTATTTTATCGCTTCCAGTTCTACATTAGTTGCAATCCATGAAACAATTGATATTGAAGTTTACAAACACCTTTATTATTTCATAACAGAACTTATTCTATTTTTACAGGAGGCATGGGATCACTTCAGTTTACTTGGTTCAATATGAGTGATTCAAAGCTATAACGGTAACACAGAATCTGCAAAATGAACATGTAAATACCATTTTGATATGTATTGTTCTGTTCTACGATAAGAGTCTCATTTATATAGTATAAAATGATACGATATTCTCAAGATTGTTATTGGGGTAAATATGAAATACGTATACTACATGTTTAATATTTGTAAATTTTGTAATTGTGACACTTTTTGTGTCGAGGGAATATTTAATCTTTTTTTGTCATACTCATGGGTATAATCTGGGGTTAAATTCTTCTTTTCATGCTTCTGGTTGCATAGGGCTCTAATTTTTATGCCAGCTTTTCTTGAAAAACTCTGCTGTTTTATTTGCTTTATTCTATTCTAAAAGATGGTTATTGCCTTATAGTTATTTGCTTTTTAACTCCAGATTTCCAGGAAGTCGATATGAAAGTTGAATAACTTCATGCATTGATAATATTAAGAGTAAATATATGTTTAATAATATTTTTATATTTATTTTATTAATAATATTTTGAATTTTCAATAATATTTATTTTTCTGACAGTATAATTATTATTTTGACATTATTTGTGGCTTAACTTAATACTCCTTTGTTTTAAAAATATAATATTATTATCAATATTTTAAAATAAATTTAAAATATTTTTAATATAATATTTTTAATTTTAATTAATACAATTAAAGAATGTTATCAACTATTTTCAAAGGATTACACAAGGAGGTGCACTATTTTTCTAGTTAACGAGGGCCCACGTTGAATACCGTTACTGTCCGTCCACAGACGAGTTTTTGTCTTACTTAAAATATCAAAAAGTCATTATTTAACAAAATTGATGATAAAATAACAAAATTATGGTTAATAAAAATTATTATCAAAAAGCTTGTAAGTGTCTAAGTTATATACTATATTTTATTTTCATGAGTTTAATTTTATTTTTTATTTCGCCACCAAAAATTGAAAAATGAAATAAAAAATATGAAAAAAGAAAAACAACTATTCAAAGCTCATTTTTTCACATCAAAATAACAAATACCTTAAAAAGAAAAAAATTAATAAAAAGATAAAAGACATGAGTATTTCTAAGGGGACCCGTTCTAGCGACGGGTTTAAAATTTTATTTTATTTATTTATTTATAAAATATTTATAATATTTATTTTGACAAATTATTTTTTATAAAATTTAATAATTTAGGTGTAATTTAAGTATATGTAAATAACATTATTGTACAATCTGTATAATACTGTTATTTGCATATATTCAAATTATACCTAAATTATTAAATTATTTTAAACATTTAAAAATATATATATATATATATATATATATATATATTATTTTTTTGAACCTGTCGTTAGGACCGGTTCCAAGAGTTATCGTAAAGACATGGCATGGGAACACACCAACAAAGTTTTTGAATACATGAACAACCCCACTTACTAGTGCCCTATTTAGTTTTCATTAATTACACTCTCCTAGTACAAGTAGGAACTTAATGAGATTGGTCACAAGTTTCATGCAGAATTGATAAATGCACTCTATATACTATATTATTTGTAGCATTTATTTCATTAAAGGTTCAAAGGAAAGTACAGCAATTAAAGTATGGAGTGTCTGTCAATCCCCTTCTTCATAATATCGGGTCGGACAAAAGAGAGTTTTTTTTAACTAACTTTTTTATGAAGTTTGTAAGTATATAACATATGTAAACATGATTATTTTCAATAAATTTTAGTATTATTTTTTTGGTATATTTTGTTATCTTTTGTCCTTCTTCCATTCAATTTTATTTGTTTTAGTTGATTTTTTTTATAGTCAAATAGATCATATTTAGAATTAAAATTTATTATTAAATTTATTAAATAAGAAAGTATATAGAATATACTATCAACGTCAATTTATTTGATTTCAAAATTTTTAATATATTTATTTAATTATTAATTTAAAAATTAATCAATTTGATCATAAATAAACTAATTAAGAGAAATAAAGTCGGACGGATGGAGTATTTTTTTACCGTGCAAAGTGGGTAAATTTGTTAAAGAACTAAATAATCTAATTCAATTTGAATTTGTTGAAGAAGTAAATAATATCATTCATTATATAATTATGTGTGTGTGTATATATATATATATATATATATATATATATATATATATATATATTTCTCGTAAATAAACATGTATATTTGAGGAGTAACGTGGGAGAAAGTGTACTAGTGTCTCGTGCAACTGTAAATATTAATGCAGGCAGGCAGCCACAAATGATCCGATCCTAGTTGGGAGACAGCTTACCGTATCATTACTTTCTTTTCTTTTTTATGTTTTTTCCTTAAACGGCACAAGGTGTTCATGATTATTGAAAAGGCTTATGGAGAGTAATTAATTAAGGCAGCCGTGGAAACGACCAATTGTACCTCCTCCCGATAGTACTGGCAATTAATTCTATGAATAGTAACAATATGTGTAAATTATATGAAATAAATATAAATTTTATAGAAAAAGAATATAAAAAATTTAATATAAAAAAAATTATAAGAGTAAAAGAAAAAAAATCGTGTGATGTGGTTACACTAAACGGCCTATGATATATATATATATATATACACACGCTATAAAACTAAAATGGTGATTGTTATTATTAAGAATAAATTTATATATACATCTATTTTACACACTCTTTCTCGAACCGTAAGTTTAAAAATCGTTAGATGACTAAAATTAACATGTGAGTCGTTCTCCCTCTAACACTCACCTTTTAGTTTTATTTATATAACGATTTTTGAACTTTTGAATTTCCGTTTCAGAAATGAGGTTGTAAAATAGATGTATTCATAAATAGACTCTATTATTAAAGTAAACATGATATTATCAAAATAATAAGCATCGCTTAAAAATGTATTAAGTGTCATTAGAATATTTAAAAAAATATCGTTAAATATATATTTATTCTGGTTATAATTTTTATTTTTATTTTGATAATATCAATGACCAAAAATTAAGGTATAGTAGAGAAAATAAATAAGTTGCTAATAAAGAATAAACAAGTTGCAGTTTTACTCACAGTGGGGCCATAAAGTACAATATAATTATTTCCTTTGTCTAAAATAAATGGTACATAAGTAAATATTTTTAATGATAAAATAATTTATTGCCATACTTTAAATTTAAATTTTTTATTTTAGATATTTCTGAATAATAATAATAATTTATTTATTTTTAGGACTTTAAACATTATTTGGGAGAGTATATGTTTGCGTATAGAGGATTTGACTTGTGTTATTTTAGTGCCAGCAGAACTGGGGAACTACTACTTCCATAAAATAGTTCATTTCCACATGCACTGAATTTATATATATTTGGGCACAAGTGGAGACATGGATAAACCGCGGGGGGGGGGGGGGGGGGGGGGGGGGGGGGGCGCTATGGTCCCTACATGTCATAGCAACCAAAACTTCCTTTCTATAAGACAACAATGAGGTTATATTCTAGGATTATTTAATTAGAGAATTGATATTTTTATAAATAAATTTTAATATTTTTATAAAAAATTTCTCGTACGAGCGTGTGACTCATTTATCATTCATGTGAGAGGGAATTTGTAGAATTATCATTTTTATTTATAAAAATATTAATTTTCTATAATTAATATTTTTTAATAAAAAATCTATTTCACAAAAAATAATAATATGGGCAAGTGACCAAAGACCAATTATTCATCACTTTGTGTTTTGTAGTGTAGAAAGACTAACAAATGGCCCTACAAATAAACTTGATAAATATTCAATCTCATAGATATTGAGGAAAAAGTTGAAGATTTGTTTAGTAATCATGAAGCAAAGCAACAGGCAATGGATATTGGATAGTGCCAAACCTTACTTAGACAAAAGAATAATATCTTACCACTTTTTGCTAAATTTAATTAACAAAATTTGCTTTTATTTCTTTAGAAAAAAATTGGAGTAACAATGTTGCACAACTAATGTATTTAACATGATAAATAAGAGGGACGAATTTGTAATTTTAATCAAAAATTAAAATAGTTCTCTTTTAAAATTTAAGATCGTTATTAATTTTTTTAAATTAACAGGAGATATTTTCAAACTCAAATGACATAATTTTTTTTATAGTTTTAATTGATATAAAAATAAATATTATAAATTATTTTTAAAAAATTATTCATTGTAAAATTTATTATTTTATAATACTTTACTATGTAATCAATAATATCATAGATTAAAATTTATTCCTTAGTAAAATTTAGAAAATTATAGAATTAACCGGACGTTACATGAAAAAGTTAAATTTCTCCTAGGATAAATATATTATACATGCAATATTAGTAAATGTGGTATTTTTTTAATTATCTTTCCTATATTTTGGTTTTTTTAATTTGTGTAAAATATGTATTCTAGACATCTTCTTTAGTTTTGAGGATGAAAAAGTAATAATTTGTCAGAAAAAGAAAATACTATTTTTTAATAAATTATATTAATTTTAAAATTTAAAATATATCAAATTAATTTTTAAAAATTAATAATAATTTGATAATTTAAATCGAAAATATTTTGAAACGGATAAATGATCATAATTCTTATCCAACCGGTTGCTACTGACTCAAAAGGAGTAAAGTGAAAAGTTTCATTTAGCAAGAAATCACAATAAACATAGGAGAAGAAACTTTTCCTTTTGCATATTTCTTGTATTTTCTGTATTCGACCCTCTTTCCTTTGTTTGTCGTTTACGCTCTTCTTCATTTTCGTCTTTAAATTACTCCTTAACTAGTAATTATTTTCGCAGAAAAAGAGAAGCCTTCAATTTTATTTTATTTTTTTAAAGGAAAAAGTAGGGGAGTGGAGGAGAGAGAGGTGGTGGCCTGGTCCGGAACTAGTGTCAGGTCGCCTTGAAAACTTCCATAACCAGGGGGTCTCTTCTTTAATTATCTTTAATTTATTTGGCTCAAAAATGGGGTTGAGATTTCAGTATTTGCAGACTGTTACTTGTTGGGTTGTTGCAGCAAAATGAGCGTGTGTAATTATTCAGTTATTTTACCAGGTGGTTCTTTTTTCTGCTCTTTTTAGCACTCTTTTTTTTTGTTTGTACATTTTCTTCCAAGCTGGATTTTGGGCTCCAATGGGTATAATCTCCTAATCTGTAAGTTTCTCAATCTAAAAAAACTTCTTACTTCTTTTTCTCATGTTTTTGTCTTGTGGGTATCTCTCAAAAAACAAAATACTCAATTTGTCTTTTGGTTTATTGGGTCGGATCAGTACCTTGGATTAGCTTAATTTTCTGGGTTTTTGTTGTTTGATTCGTCTGTCTGATCTGCTATTCTAAAAAATGTTTCTTTTTCATGTCTTTTTCCCTTCCCTTTTCTATATTCCCGAAGGTTCAAATTTTTATTAACAAGATCTGAAATGACTCTCCTGGTAGTGTTGAATCTGAAGCCCAGAGTAGTGTACTTTTCATGTTAATTGAGAAAATTAATCAGAATTCTAGGTTGTATGGGTATGAATTAACTTTATCCTGTTACTATTTGGGTTCAAGCCCTTGAATTGTGTTGTAAAAAATGATAGGTTGAATTTTGGTAACGTTCCATAGATTTATACCATTTTCATTATTATCAATATATTATAATTATAATGATTTTTATACTGATAGTCTAACTGAATTTTCAGTTAGAATGGTTTTTTGCCTTGGGCATTTGAGTTTTATGGTAATAGTCTAACTGAATTTTTAGTAGAATTGTCCATAGATTGAGACTCCCCTTTTTTCATTGTTGTACACTTGTAGTTTCTCTCTTTATACATAAGTGTCATGCTTATATACATCTCTTATGAACAGTATGCCACTGGGTATTGACTGACCTCTTCTGGTTTCACCACTAGAAGGACCATGAAATTTGGAATTAAGAAAGGATGGAAGTCAGTAGTGCCTCTCCGGTTGAGAGGGAAATCAGCTGCACGTTTTTGTCTATTCCCCAAAATGAAGTCGGCTAATTATGGTTCAGGCAATACACCAGTGTATCTCAATGTTTATGACTTGACACCCATGAATGGCTATGCCTATTGGGCTGGCTTCGGTATCTTTCACTCTGGTGTGGAAGGTAGGCTTGTGCGTTCATGTGTTTTTTTCATTTCAGATTTATATCTTCTTCGTTATTTTCTGCTTTCCCCATCAATCCACCTAAGTTTTAGTTTTTAAAATATCTTGTTAATTGTTGCTGTTACATGTCCAGGAATGGACAATGTCGCTTTTACTTGGCTTGTTTAGATTCTACTCATACTTTAGGGTTGTTTCTTGTTGTTTTATACAAGTCATTCTATATTTACTGTGCATTATTTAAGAAAAATATTACTGAATGAGGAATAGTTTCTTTTACTCCCTCTACTCAAATTAAAAGTCTCGTTCTGACTTTTTTGGTCAAATTGACAATTTTAAAAACTAATTTTTGTACCATTGTTGATAAAGTTTAGGTTTAAGAGATTATAATCATAAGAAACTAGATATAATTTGCTACCAACTCTAATTTTTATAATTTTAAAATCATATTTATACATGCTTAATTAGTAATTCTAAAAATGGTCAATTTGACCAAAAAAGTCAAAATGAGGCTTTTAATTTGAGACAGAGAGAGTAATAATTTTGCATACATACCTTACAATTAGAAATGCATGTTTTATGCCATTTTCTGTTCAGCCATATGAAATAGAGAACTAACTAGCTGTTAACTCTCCGATGCACGGAAAGTTGCTTATGAAATTATATTGATAAGAAATTTTTAAGATTTTAAAAGATAAAGATTTATGAAGTTGCACACAAATATGTTCTGAATAAGAAAACTATAAACATGAGAAGAGAAAGAATAACTTAATATATGGATAATAACAATATTCTTATAATGGTAATTAACAAGGATTTAAGGTATCAAAATGTAGGGGCCCCTCATATGTGGTTCTAATTATTGGAGGTCAAAAAGAGGCTATTTCTACCTCAATTAATCATGTTCTGCGTCATGACCAAATAAAGTGCAATAAGAAACAAAACTAAGGGACTTGTATAGTCCATGCTATTCTATTATACTCGATTCGTTGGGTTGATTGTTGGAAGGGCAAATATATACCCCGATTGACCTAGAATAACCATGTAAAACTTTTTTCCTAAGGATATGCTTTATATAACACATATAACCTCTATAAAATGGGGTGGGCAGCCAATAGTTTCCCTCCCTTAGTATGCTGAGCCTGCATTCCCATTATGAAGAAGCCACTTGTATTCTCCAAGGATTATGTTGTCCAGGTCAAAGTTGAACTGATATGTCTCTAAAGCTGAAAGATCTGGGACTATTTGGGATCTGGTTCCAATTGGAAAATCCATCTTTCGAAGAAGGAAATCTCTTGATGAACGTCCTAGACTCAGCAATATCTAGCATGTCTTTATTGTGTATGTAAAATGAACAACTCTAAATTAAAATTTTGTCTTGAAAGATTTAGTTTATTATTGCTAGGTCGAGTCCTGTTGTCATCCATAGGTGACACATCTGTTGTTGTCCTTGGTCCAAATCCCAAGTTTGATAGTTCTACCAGCATCTGTCTCTATATTAACGTTTTCGCTGCATATGTCAGTGAGTTACTGACTTAAAGGTGTCAACTGGCTTATTTATTAACCGGAGCACATGCATGTGAAAATAGTTCATGCACATGTTATGTATTTCCTTTTTACATTTTGCACCTGTACTGATTAATGTTCAATGCCTTTGACAGTTCATGGTGTAGAGTACGCATTTGGAGCGCACGATTATCCAACAAGCGGTGTCTTTGAAGTTGAGCCTCGGCAATGCCCAGGCTTCAAGTTTAGGAAGTCTGTTTTTATCGGGACTACATGTTTGGACCCTGTCCAGGTTAGGGAATTCGTGGAGCATCATGCAGCGAGCTATAATGGTGATACATATCACTTAATTGCCAAAAACTGCAACCACTTCTGCAAAGACATCTGCTACAAGTTGACTGGGAAGCATATCCCAAAGTGGGTGAATCGACTTGCAAAAATAGGTAGGTTGACTCGTTAATCGTAGCACCACTATTAGAAAGTAATTAATTTTCCATAGCATGAAATTGCCTGCTGTGTTGTGTTAAACATTTACAATTTGATCATATGGTTGCTTCCTGTAAAAGTTGAACTCCATAAATATCTCGGTTATACACAGTTTCTCGACTCCACCTTACCCTCATTTACATCATATAGCAGCTTGCTTTGGAAAAACAAAAAAAAATCCATATGAATTTTGCCACGTGGCCTTTGTTTTGTTAGGATCTTTCCTAGTCAAAAAGACCAGATTACTTTCTTATTCTTTTTTCGGTCCAATACTTTCAATTTTCAAAGCACCTTGTAAATTTTAAACTATCTCCTCTGCACACTGATTACTACAATTTTTACGCCTTGTCCACTGTACCTTTCAATCCATAGATACCCGGAGAGTAACTCCAATCCCTCGTACTGTTATTTCCATCCAGAAAGCTTGCTATGACGTTGGTCTGTTAAAACTCACTAAATTCATAGGAAAACCTTCTTTTAATTGATAACTTAATCTTCCTTTCCGATATTTGGTATAAAGAGAAAGCAGGAGAAAAGGAGGTGTTTAGATGGGAAAGAAGCTACAAATGCAAAACTTCAATTTCTTGTGGAATCTGCACCTTTTTGAGAAATCGGTCTAACTGTACTGCATGGAATAGAAGTAACTCAATATGCCTAAATGATTTTTAAACATAAATTTGTTTTCCTTTGTAGGTTCAATCTTCAACTGTATACTACCTGAAGCCCTCAGAGTTTCCGCTGTGCAACACGACCCCAATCGCCAACCATATGATAGCGAGAAAAGAAGGCTGAAAAGTAGCTTCAGTTGTCTCTCTTCGATCTCAATGAGGCAGAAACAGTTGTCAACATCCTCGTTGATTATACAGTCCCCATTAAAAGGCTGCTTACCACCATGGGAATTAAGACGGTCCAACAACGGTTTACTGAATGAAAGGTAAGATAAGATGGAGAATTACCACCAAAAATGTTTCCCCAAAATTGTCTTAGACAAGCACCAAGTTTCAGGTGTCTTATGAAAAAGCACAAGTTTCAGGTGTCTTGTGTGTTTAAATATTGTAATCGGTTCATTGAAAGGTTATCAGATTCATCATCTCATCGCCATTTTTCGTTCTTTGGCATAATATTTCGTCACCTGATTAGCACAACTCTTGGTTCTCCTTGCCACTGTTGCTGCCTGCATGTTGTCATTTGAAGCCAATAGCACCAACCTCTTTGCTTATGGAATAAATCCAAAGTTATTTTCTTACTCTTATCTGGCTGATGAAAAGAATATATTTTGAGGAAACCCCACTAGCACCTCCATCCTTCTCATTAGATACTCTCTTCGTCCTCCAAAAGATGTCACGCGTATAAAAAAAATTGATGGTTTAAATACAAAAATGTCTCGTGTATAAAGAGAAATTGATGGTTCAATGCAAAATAATACTCCTTCTGTCTTAAATTAAATGTTTAATTATTTATTTATTTTTTGTTAATTTGACCGTTTTTTAAATTAATAATTAAACATATATAAATACATTTTAAAATTATAAAAATTAGGGTTAATAGTAATTATTATTATTATTATTATTATTTTGCTAAATCAAATTGTATATACTTTCTTTTTATTATAATCTCTTCCCCTTATATTTTAGTTAGAATAATACAAAAAATTAGTTTTAAAAATAGTTAATTTAACTAAAAAAAATTAAAATTAGACATTTAATTTGGGACGAAATAGTTATAATGTAGGGAAATTTTTACGTTACCATGTGTTGTCATAATTTTATTTTTTATGGGTTCAAAATCAATCTCAAGCTATTTTCATACTTTTATCGAGTTGATGAGCTGAATATATTTTGGGAATTGATGTATCGGTAAGCAAATGTAATAGTTTCACAAAAAAAAATTCACATAAATATTAAATGTAAAATGAATCTCATAAAATTTAATATTTTATTTGAGCTCGACTTGCTTCTCATTGCAAACGGCAACTCTTTTATCTTCTTCAGAATAGCTGGACGTCAACAATAATCTAATATTTTGAAACATAGCAATTGTTTGAATTGATCGTTGCTAATTGCAGAGCTCATAGTACATTTGGATTGAAATAATAATAAATAAATATATATATATATATATATATATATATATATAATGAAAAATAATATATTTAATGATAATTTTGGAAGATAAATTATTTCAATAGAATAAAAATTTATTCCATCTCTTTGATTTTTATTTCATATTAGAAATGGTGGAATGAATATGCATGATAATTTTGTTATTATATTATACTACTCACCCTTACCAACAAACAAACATATACTTAAAATACTTTAAAATCATTCTATTCTTTTAATCCAACTCATTTCAGGACCAGTTTGTCCAATAAGGAACAAGTAAATACAAAAAGAAAAAGAAAATAATATCTGAAAGTGACATTGCAACTCAATATGATGCTCTCCTCAATGATGCAAAACGACAGCGGTGAATGAATTCCTTTCTTTGTTCAAATTGTTTTTCACTCCCCGGCCGTTTCCTTTTATGAGGACAGACATAATAATGTGTTTATTTATGATTTTAGAGAAATTATATATATATATATATATATATATATAATATTGCCAGAAAATAATATGATTAAATGGGTGTTAGAGAATCCATAACACAGAATATAAAAGTTTTCAGATCGGATAGCAATTTTTTACTGACCATGCTATTAAAATATGAACACTGCACAAACATTATATAATATATAATATATATATATACACACACACACACACACACACACAAACAGAGAGAGAGAGAGAGAGAGAGAGAGAGAGAGAGAGAGAGAGAGAGAGAGAGAGAGAGACTTGGAATTCTACTAACCGGACTCCATTTCCAACTCCAAAGGAAAGAACAAAAGAATAAAAAAACGGAAGATAATGGCTCCAAACAGATCAGTCGAGAGCGATACATGGAAACACAGCCCTTGCTTCAAGAACTTCACCATTCAATGTTAGAAGCAGATTTAGCTGCTGGATCTCCCAAACAATCTTTATGAATAATAAAGATGAGATCACTGAATTAGGTAGCAATATTGCAATATCAGGAGATACATTTTCAAACTCTGACGATATGAATGATTATTCATAGCATAACTTCCTACAAGTAAATATTCTGCATTTTCCAAATAATAGAATCCTACAAAGAATATACACATCGCGTATCCGAATTACCGTTGATAAAATAAACCTGCAGGAACACCTGCAGGAACACGAAACAGATGCTTCAGATTCTCAGATGCGATTTCCTTTCTTTCCCTAAGGGCTTACAGGCATTAGGTAATGAAAGCTACTGAGGGAAAAAAAGCGTAGAAAAGCCCAGCAAGCTCTAAAACTGAATGCTTCAACACCAGGATATCCACAGGAAACATCAAAAAATTATAATTAATGGGCAACTTTCTTTTAATAATAATATTACAATACTATTGTAGCACACATTGTTTTCTTGTTTACTGGGTGGTCATCCCCACCCTTTTGTTGTTGTATATTCCAAAGTCAATACTAAGGGGAATTAGGAGAACCAAGTGGACTAGATAGCGTTTGAGAGCCAGGCCATGAAATTATCATTCGTCTTTCTGATGCAAAACAGTAGGCAGGCTATAATTACCATTGAGAGCAGCATGATATACTCGTTTCTCAGCCAAACCAATATCTGACAATATCAAATTACCCTGCACGTGACACAGTAAAAGCAAATGAGACTGGACAGTAAAGAGTGAAATCAGACTCGATGAAAGTAAAGGAAAATAAAACTCAATGCCATTAAGATATAATCCAATATGAAGAAAAATTAGTATCCCTTCTAGGAAAATATAGCCAAATGTTGGGAAACCCAATGGCTCCATCTTAATAGAAAGTTGATGTCGCAGAATGAAACAGGGAATGTACTTCCTAGTTCCTGCAGCCAAATTCTTAAACAAGATCCAGCTCTACAATTCTAGCCACTCAGTAGCACAATCTACTATCATAGGATTATATCATTTAAATTTTTATTGCATCTCAAAGCAACTTTTTAGCAGCGCTTCTATTAAATTGAAGAGCAAAGCAAGCAAAGTTTGTCACAAATCATCAAATCATTAAATCGACACAAATTGAAAACAAAAGCATACCTCGAGAGCCATTAGCCTCCGAACATTATCAGCGTACAGTTTTGGATCATCCTTTTCTTGCTGTGAAGGGTAGTAAACTGGAAGCCTCGTCACTTCTAAATGATTTACGAATTGACAGAAGAGAAGAATCACATGACGCACCTGCAAATGAAAGTCTATACATGTCAAAACTAAATTTGTTCTGGCTACCAATGTTGATATTTCCAAATAAATACTCACGCCTGATATAGTGTCCCAAGCAGGACTAAACCTCTTGTACGGATATCTCAAAATCACAGGAAGAACAGGAGCTTTTGGTAAAAATGCACCAGTCTTGAATGGAAGTAGATAGTCTCCATTTGTAGTCGTACCTTCTGAAAAAATACAGAGGAGCATATTTAAAAACAGCAAGCAAACGAGCATTTGAGCAAAACAACAAAATTTGTAGCAGGAATTTTGATTAGTGAGAAATAATTGGTAAGATATAGTTATTTTATCTCGACATGGAGAACAAAGATCATGGCATAACTAAAACAAAGGGGTGAAACACTTGGACTATTCTTGCAAAACCATACTTTATACCACAAATATAAATTATATGAAAATCTAAAGCAATGGAGATAAAAGATTGAGATTAATTCAATGATGCCATAACTTTTAGATAAAATCTTCAATATCATATATCAGGTTTATGATTACCAGGACTTAACTGAAGGTTTATCACTGCTTTTTTTTTTTTTGCCATATGTTCATCACAGCTTCTGTCTCCTCTTTCTTTTACTTTTTTCATTTATTCAATAGTTATGAGGAACAAATTCTGAAAACTATAAAGCAGGTATTCGGCCGTTACCCACAACTCGGTGAAGGTCCGAGGATATGGGTATGCCATGATTCGCGGTGATTTGGCATTACTATTTGGTAATTTGAATTTGTCAGGGGATTCAATCAACAAGGACACAATTCTGGCTTGCCTATATGGGATTCAGAGATGGATGTGAGCATCAGGTTCGGGAAGAGTATCTTGTGCAATTTTGCAAAAACAAAATAATACTCTCTACGTTTCAGAATATAAGATCACTATTCAACTTTTGAAGTCACCTTGAGACATTTTCAAACTCAAAATTGACATAAAGTCATTTAATTTTAGTCAATGCAATAATGAATATTGTAAACTAGTACAAAGTACTACTAATTATAAGATTTATTATTTCATAATTTTTAATGAATTTTATCAATTTAAAGTATGAAATGTCTCAAATTGACTTTTAAAAGTTAATAATAATATTATAATTTGGGATGGAGTAGAAATTACCTAAGTTGAATGATCGTCCTAATTGTTACAATCTAAACTTTGGGTCTGTAGAGCTGGGCGGCGAGTGATTGACACCTGACTCCTCTTCCAGCATCTCTCCTGCTCCAGCATCTCTTCCTTTTATGGCGCCCTGATACATCTCTTCTTCTCCTTTCTTCTTTCTTCTTATCCTACTCTTCTTCTCTCCTCATCTCGCCAACTCATTGAAAGATAAGCATTTTTAGGGTTTCTGTGAGTCCCAAGAGTTCTGCTGACTCCCTCTCTCTCTATATATATATATATATGTATGTATATAGTATAATATTTTCGTTTATAACCGGCTGATTTGTGTGTGTATAACTATATATGTATATGAATGTATTTAACCACTTTATTTGTGATTGTGAATATTTTCTTTGTTATTGTTTGCTATGTTACATATAGTTATATACTCTTCACTTCGTCTTGAAGTACCCGTATCCGAAACTCAACACTCGGACAAGAGTAAAAACATTAGAGTACAAAAAATTGGCAAAATGGAGGAGTGCTCGTGTTAGACTCTTCAAAGTACCCTTATCTGACTAGACATTCCATATGAGTCCATGTAACTTTGATTGTTCGTAAGATGTAACCAGTTTGATATATTATATGTACATAAATATAAAATTATTTACATGTGTATAAATTAAATTTATATAATCAAATATATTTATATGTATAAATAATAAAACTATTTAGGTTAAATATGTGTCGAATCCACAAATCTCCATTTTTGTGAGTTTTTCAAATCTACGAATCTTTGTATGGTGAACATGAATGCCTACACCCAAATCCATGCTTCTTAATTTGTATCCACGTGTGTTTGATGTGTATATCCTTGAGTTCTTTCCAAGTGGGTCAGTAATCCTTATATGAGGGGATAAACCTTATTTTTCTAACTTACACCGAGGAGAAACATTACATAAACAAAATAAAACTGACAATGTAGAACATATTAAATGAAAAATAAAGACTATATCACAAATTGCATATTATAGTTTAGGCCCAAATTCGATTTTCACACTCAAACTTTATTTTTGATTAAAAGCACACTAAATTTTGAGCGTTTAAATAATTTGCACCCTCAAACTTTTTGGTGTGGAGGGTGCAAATTGTTTGACACTCAAAACTTAGGGTGCTTTAATCGAAAATAAAGTTTACGGTGGAATCAATTTTAAAACTACACTATACAGGATGCAATTTGAGATCAAGTTTAAAACTTCAAATATATAATAGAATAAAATTTAAGGTTTTCAAGATTTTAGAATTTAACTTGTGAGAAAACAATAAAGAAAAGAGAGGCAAGATTTCTTTCCCAGGAACTGCAATGGAGAATTTCAATGAAACTTTCACTAATAAATGCCATAGACTGGGAAAAAAACAATTGAAGGCACTCCTAATTCCTAAAAGAATTACTCCCTTCCCTTCCAAATTAGTTGTTCCACATTCCTATTCTGGAAGCCCCAAAACCTTGGCACCTTTTAATTTATTCAAATATAACCATATTACCCCTTGTGTTTAAAAAAGAGAAATTTGTCCACAGGTTTTGAAGTGGGTAATTTTGGAACACTTGCTAACTTTTACACCTTTCTCATTATTTTCAGTGTTCATGAAAGTCAAATGAGAACATCATAATTTGGGGCAGAAGGAGATTCAATTTACCTACCAATTTAAGGAGCTACGATGTCATCACCTATTAGCATTTTGCATAATCAGACGCACACTCTAGTATAAAAAGAAATATAGATGCCTGGTAAAGTATTTTTCTTTTTTTTCTTTTTTTGGAAGAAGTCAGATAATAGTAATTTTCTTACCTGATTCCATTTTACAACGCACCATATCTATTTCTTGCAACATTAGTAGATTGAATAATCTTAACTTTACTTCATCATTAGAATTGATGCTCATAACAGTTTTAAGGTTTAATAGCACAGAATCACAGATCAAAGCAGTGTGCAGTGTGCAGTGTCTTTGGATCACAAGGATGCTAGTGTATCAGCAGAATCAAGTGCTAACCTGGAAAAAGCAACATTATTGGCGCATACTTGTTTTGATGAGCTTCCAGAACTCTTTCGTTCACGATACCTGCAAGCAACCAGGGTAATATATATCATTAAAATTAACTGCATCTACAATCATATTCTAAATAATACCTACCTCTGTCTGGAAATAAAAGTCCTACTTTTAATATTTCTTTTGACTTCTTATTGAAGATTAAGATTTGTGTTTGACATTCTTAGTTATAAGTTCTTTATTCTTTTCTTTTTTTTTTAAGATAAAAGAAGAAGATTTTATAGATGAAAGATAGAAGGTATTATGATGCATATTATGGAAACAAAGAAATTGGTATGTAAAAACATAAGGTCAATAGTAAAGTACTGCCCACCAAACTCTATGAAGATAAAAGCTATCAATGAATGAGCCTAACTGTGTTCCCGAGTTTTAAAATGGACGGAAAAGAAAAGAAAAGAAAAGGGCGGAAAACTTATGTTTTCTATCCAAGTTTATTGTTACTGAGTTTTTGAATGAATAGAAAAAGAAGAAAATGAATGAAAAACTTGGTCACTTTTCTTGCCAAAGTTTTTCGTGCGGAAAAGGACAGATTTGGATAGAAAACTTAATATAAGCAAATCTTCTATAATCCCTATTATACTTTTTACATTATAAACACAACAAAATTAAATAAAGGTAAAATAGTATTTTAAATGAAAAACTTAAGGTTCTTTTTTTTCTTTTTCTTTATAAACTCGATAACAACGTGAAAGAAAACTTATAAGTTTTCTATTATTTTCTTTTCTATTCAAGTTTAAGTTTTCCATTCTTTTCTTTTTCGTTAAAAACTCATAAACACAATAAGGAAGGAAAAAAAAAAGAGAAACGGTCTCAAAGTAAGTCAATATTCATTATAGAATCCTTCTACAAATCAGAGAAGATCTTTCCATCACAAAGAAGCAAATCCAACACCAAACACGAAAAACAAAAAACAGCATAACCGCCAAGCTATTAGATATTGAACAAATAGATGAGAATGATACTCACTTTCCTGTATAGAGACAACAGAAATCTAGGATAAAGATTTGTAAGACGTACGACTCTCACACATATCATTACTGTTAAGCCGACTAAAGGTCAAAGACCAAGCAAAAAATCTTAATTTTCGAGGAAACATTTCCTTTTAAATATAAGAAATATTAGAAAATGATGCACCGGAAGTAACCCAATAAGTCAATGAAAAATATACACAAAAGAAGATTCCCGAGAGATCAAAACACCAAACACACCTATCCAAGGACCAAGAAAAATTGATTGAATTAAGAAGGTGAATAAATAAAGGAATTTCCTCAACTCCTTATCAATTAAATTGCTAAAGCAAAATGAAAATTCCAAGAAATTGTCACAGCGGGGATAATTGTGCTCAAACGCAAAGTAGTAAAGACAAGAAAAGTTAAAGAGAAAGGAGTATCCTTAACCCATATATCCTCCCAAAAGCATATATACATGTCATTACCAACTCGAGCCGAACAAGGAACTGTATCTTTAGGAGATGAACTTACAGGGACTTAAACGAGTAACAAATGGACAAGGATTTGCAACCCACTCATTATGCCTAAATTTTTTTCTTTGCTTGTTAATAATATTTTACTCTTTGAAGTTTAAAGTTTAATATCTAATAATTACCCACAAAATATTGTCCAGCACCCATACCCACTCTTTGAAGTTTACTCTTTGAGTTTAATATGGGTACTCTTAAATTTTGCCAATTTTTATACTAAAATGAATTGTCCAATACCCATCCCCTTGTATGATTTTTCAGAGGCTAAAGTGAAGAGAACATGTAACATAGATAAAAAGAAGTGGGGTTGGTGTAGGGCTTGTAGGCGAAATTCTAATTTAATGTCTCTTTTTTCTTCGGACACCCCTCCGGTCAAAGAAATTTATTAGTGCTACATGGAATGCAATTATTCGGTTCGTGACACCATTATGGGTACGCAGTACGCTAAATAAGCTAAAATGCGGTAAGCTAGAATAGTTTTATGCAAGTGTTTATAGTTAGGAATTCTCTTATAATCTAAATGCAATAAACGTGAGTTTTACATATGATTTTTAATTGAATGAACAAGTTGATTGTTCTTAAATTTTGAGCATCCAATACTAAGTTATAATATTGACATTTATGCAACTACAAGTAAAATAACAAAGAAATATTTTGGTACACTAAATTCAAAGCACTGGTACTTAAGATACCATATTTGAAAATACAAGTACCAATACACAGTTGCCTAGATCAACAAGAGTGTGTGGTAGCTTTGTATTCACTTATAAGTATAACTATTCCAACGACTTCAAGTATAACCGACTGACTTACAAAATATTAAAGATATATCGAACAATATATAGAAGGACAAATAATCAAAACATTCACTCACATCACATGTGCCACAAATTTTTTTAATTTTTTACTTTTGACAAATCATATGTGCCACAATTACTAGTAGAAAGAAGATGCCATAGAATATGAGTAAATCAGATCTACATACCTGAAACACCCTTAGAGTCTGATGATTTGGACTCCCGCTGGACATAAACACAACCAAGGCATTTGCTGTAAAAACCGAGTAATAGCAATTCAATGTCCCTTGACCCATTCAATAACAGCTAAAAAGAAAAAGTAAACAACACAGCAGGTCCGAAAGAATAGGGCCGTAAACGAATTTGGTTGTTCATGAGCCCAGCCCGACGACTAGACTTAAGTTGTGATATGTCCGGTTTGGAACCAACTTATTGAATCGTCAGACTCAAGTCTCATTTGAGGCCTACTTGATTAAGTATATAACATCTATAACTATAAACTGTAATATTTATGTATAATACTTAATTAGTCTGATGTGCTTAAGCTCAGGTAGAACTTGATTTGGCTCATTTATTAAACAAATAGAGTTTGTAACACCAAATTCGTACTCGTCTAAAACTCAACTTGATTTGTTGAAATATTAGTCAAGTTTGAGTTTGACAAGCCAAAACTCGAATTCACTTGACTCGCTTATAGTCCTACTAAAAAGTACTAGGAACAATGTGAAACTTTAAGCATGCTCATCACATTTAAAGAGAACAAGCAAATGTATCCCCATAGTTTCCTTAGGCTTCAGCTTAATGTCAAGTCAATGTATTGGAGACGTAATAGTGAAATTTTTAATAACTATACAGGTAAGTTAGATCCAACATAAAATCAACCATGAAGTCACTAGTCACTAATCAGTAACCATGTACTTATAAATCTAATCTAATTAAAGTCTTTAAATGTTCCATTCCCACAAACCCTCTGCCCCCCCCCCCCCCCCCCCCCTCCCCAAAAAAAAAAAAAGTTCCTCAAAGAAAAATGGATCAGAATATTGGTTGGTATCAATAGAAAATGTTAGGTGTATAATTAAATGACTATGGGCCTACAATCTCATGTAATTGAAGTTTTTAAATTTCTCCATTCCTTTTTTCCCTCTACCCCTCTCACCAATTTTTAAGAGAAAAATAGCTCAGAATATTGGTTGTTGCTATCTTTAGCTCATGCTGAATGTATAATTAAATGACGTTTGGGTCAGCTTGTAGTTATACCAAACAAGAACTTGAAAATATAATCACAGAATCATAATGAAACCCGACAATTATAGAAGAAAAGAATTTTCAGGACAACCAACCTGATCAGACCAACCAGAGGAAGTTTACCCACCGATCTCTTCATTGATAATATTTAAGAATATGACCAGCAAAATTAGTAAAGAAACATGTCAGCAAATCACCACAAGGTTTGAATAGAAATTTCAAAATTTATCATGGCAACAAGTTAACAAACCTTAGCAACAAAGCTTGGAAAAAAAGCATACATATGGTATAACGTATCTAAATAAGAGACATGATTTGATACAATTGCCCCGGGTCTTTCAGGTTCGTCAGATTGGTCCTTGCACTCCACCTTATAAATCCAAAAGAAGGAAGAGACAAAGGTCAGTATATTGTATATGAATGTTATCATTACTAGTCATCGTGACACTTGCCATGCGTGTGCAATGTAAATTTAATATAATATAAAAATATTTAAATTGAATAATAATAAAAATTATTAAAAAAAATTATTCCACTATACTATTAATGTTAATGTTAAAAAAAATTGTAAATCAGTGAAAGAGGGGAAAATATGAGAAGTTTGGTTTAAGTAGGGATAAGGGAGAAAGAAGTTGAGATGGAGTAGAAGTGGTTATGAAAGTGCGCAAGATGCAATTTAAACTTTAAAACATGGTTGTAGGACTTTACTATTTTAATAGTTTCAATTTATTATAACAACAAAAGGTGGTATAGATAAACAAACCAAAACCCTGCTCCCACTTTATATATAGATATATAGTCCCATGAATCTCAAAAATCAAAAGCTTAAGTGAAACTTTTTGGTTTAGATTTTGATAATTGTTTATTTGAATTCTTCTAATTCTAAAAATCTCGAAAAGTAGCCTCTCTTTCAGAGTTTTGGCAAATTCTTATTATTTGGATACTAGAAGACAATCCAGAAAGTCTAAAAGTTGCTTTTTGATTCTAAAAGCAATATCAGATTCTAAAAGGTCGGTGCTTACTGGCTTATTGATCGAGACAAGTAACTAGCTATGATATCATACTAAAACATGACAAAATAATACAGTGTAATTATGTGAAATAAAATAAGTACATAATACTTCTTGATAGAGTGCAATTCATCATATTATTTTCTCTGACCACCTTCATTTCCTTTTTTTCACCTCTTGAATAAGCTCCTTACTTTAAAGCTTGTCCTATAAAGTATAAAGTCAGGTGATCAAGGACCAAAAGCTTGCATATGTACAAAGTGGAGATCCTGTGCAACTTCTTTTCGGAAAAGAGATCTCCTAGATACTGTCACTGACCTAACATAACCAGATACTATCATTGACCTAGCGAATTGTGTATTGGTACTTGTCTCAAACATAGTTCGCTTACGTTCCGAAACTCTAAATTTAGCAAACCCAAATATTTCTTTATTTTCTACCTCTAACCGCATAACTATCAATATTCTAATTTAGTATTAGATGCTCAAAAATTCACATTTGTACTGAATTATTTCAAAAACAACTAACTTATTGATGCAATTAAAAAAAAATCTATAAAATTTAGCTTTATTACATTTAGATTATAAGAGAATTCTTGCTTATACGCATCCATGTAAATCTACCCCTAGATGGAGCAAGGGTATGTGGTGCATCCACTAGAATTTTATTTTATTTCTGTGTGAGTGAGCACACGGGCCGGGGGAGGGGGTTGACTCTTAGATTAAAAGAATACATTAGGAATGATAATTGTTAATATACTATGTTTTTACTTTTATCTTTTCTTTCTGTTCAAAAAATAGTAGACATTAGTTTTAGCTCTCACTGGAATAATTTTCTGGCTAAGCCATTGCCACTTCATTATTTGCCTATCGTTTCATGAACCAAAATGATCCACGTTCCAAGGTAATATTGATCACGTGTAACTTAAACTAATGAAGTGGCAATGAGATCATGTGCTTAGCCAGCTACTCGAGCAAGTGTACAACCATGTTAGGTAATTTTTCTTTTCTGAACTGGTTATTTAAACACATGTGCTTGATAAAGAGGAGGAAAAATGATCAAAACTAAGTTGCATTTAGTCAAAACTTGATCTCTGTCGCAAGTAGTCCTTCAATAAAAATGTTTCAACTTTCAACAACCAAATTATAATCTTCAAGGTACAAATGAAGGCAAAAATCAATCCCAATCAAAAGTGCCGGCTAGTCACATATTAACTGCCAGTAGAAGCCGATGCATGTTAACTTACTTCAGTTACCAGGCTTAAATCATGAACTGACCGACCAATTAAGTTTTGCCAGTTTTTTTTTTTTTTTTCTCTCAAGGTACATGCTGCATAGACAAACCTCAGATTATCACAAAAAAGTATCCCCAAATATCCCATTAATTATCATTTTAGGCTAAATTTAGATATTTACCAATGCCATTGCTTTCTGTGAAATTAAACTGGAACCAAGTAAATTGGGATGGAGGAAGTACCTCGGGATTTATCCGATAGGTTTCCCGAATCCAATAAAACCCAATAATAAAAAGTATAACTCTAGCTAAAAACCTCCCACTTTGAACGATAACAGTCCGTCTCCACCCCCCCCATGTGAGCATAATCCTCCTGCTCATCTTCCCGATTCGGGGCCAAAAACAATGTACAAATGCGGCAAATCAAGTAATAAACCAGCAATATAGTCAAGGAAAGAGCCACCCGGAGCGGTACAAGCGTAACTAGGGCTAACCCGAGCAAAACTTTCTCGGTCCAAGGGAGCTCGCCCCTGCCCATTGTGCCGTACACGTCGTGGCGGACATAGGCGGCGAATTTCTTCTCGAGCTCTTCGATGCTTGGTTGGGCTGCGGCGGAGGAGGTGGTGGGGCGGGGATTGGGTTGCGGGTCGCGTTTGAGGAGCGGACAGTCATCTTTGGAGGAGGAGGAGGAGTACATGACGGCGGGTTCGGGTGGCGGAGGTTTTGATTTGGGGTTTAAGTCTTCGAGCTCGAATTCCATTTTTGGTTTGATTTTGATACCAAGAGAGAGACTATTGGATTGCCATTGACGAGGTCTGTGAAAAAGAAAGAAGAGGAGAGAGAAAGATGTTAGATCTGGTCGGGAAAGTGTCAGTGGTGGCAATTATGTGGTGTGCCAACGCTGCATGTTAACATTATACGAAATTGATTAAATTTGAATACTCCCTCATATTAAAATTATATAATCAAGTTTGATTTTTAAAAATTATTATTCTCCCTATTTTATATTATTTAATTATTTTAAAAATAATTTTAAAATTAATATAAATTATTTTAAATTTAATTAATAAAATAATAAATATTATAAATTATTTAAATTAATAAAATTATTGTTATTAAAAAAAATTAAGTAATTTATAATTTCTATAATTATAGTGAGTAAAATTAAATAATTTTATATTAATTTTAAGTAAATATCTCAAACTTAGTTGAAAAAATAAAATTAATTCTCATATTTTGAAAAAAAAGAAGTGTATTTTATGTATTAAAAAGGTCAAATTCTACTCATTTTATCCTGTATATAGTACAAGCTTTGACTGTGCAAGTTACAGCTAAATTTGAAAACAATTTATCGAATATCTTTATGTAAGTATAACATTATATATAATGTTCGTATCTGTTTTAATTTATTATTTTAATGATATAAATTTATATTAATTAAATTTATGAATCATAAAAACTAAAGGTCCAATATTTTAATATATCTCTGGTAAGTTCAAAAATATAAAATTGAACACAATATATACAAGAATATCAATATAAATGACATATTGAATGCTCAATAGAAATGATAAATTGAATGTTTGGTAGTAAGTTATAAAATAAAGTCTTATACTACTAAATATTGCATGTTTAATGTTAAAATAAAAATTTAAAAACTCTTGCACTATTGAGTTGACAAAGATTTTTATTTTTTTTTTACTATTAATTAACTTGGGACTAACAAAAATAATTAATTTTTATCAATTTAATATAGATCTCCACACCCTACTTATTTATTTATTTGGAAACGAGTAGAATGACAAGGGTAATAAGACTATGAAATGTGACTGCACGGCACAATAAAAATATAGGAACTTAACAAAAATCAAAAATCAAAATGCAGATGTAACTTCTTCTTTTTATACAATTGATATAATAAAGAGTTGCACCTATATTTTTTGGTTGATCAATTATTCTATCTCATTTAATTGTTGCTGACGTTGTTAGTGTAATTGTGTTATTTTTTATATTAAATTTTTTTTATTTAATATTTTAAATTTTATAAAAAAATTATTCTATCTCATTTAATTTATAGACACGGACACCGCCGGAGTGCTAGTATGAATAAAGCTCCCGACAAACAAAAATACGTATACGTGAAGTGCTAAAGGTGCTATTGCTCATGGACTACTAACTTGGTCAAACACATTTCAGAGTCCAATTTTGCATAATCAAGACGCAAACCAAAAAGGATTGTCAAAGAACTTATCCGATTGCTTGTAGAATGCTGACGACAAAAAAGATTGTCAAGATCTTGTGAGATAGTGACTATTGCAATTATAAAACATATATATATATATATATATATATATATATATATATATATATATTTTCGAAGTAACCTAGCAACTTTTTATTTTGTAACTTATGATATAATTTGAACTTATTATTTGTTTTTTCTGTTTCAAAATTATATATGTATTTTTTTAATCCGTTCTAAAAGTGTATATATTTTTTTATTTTAAAATTATAAAATAATATAATATTCCTAATTTGCATTATATTTTTACTATTATTTTCGATATTAAATCACTACAAGTGAATTTTTAATTAATATTAAAGTTATATTTAAAAATTCAAAATCATCTATAAAAATCAATAGATTACCTCTTTCATGGGAACTAGAAAATTTTCTATTATCAGAACTGCTGAACCATTTTTTTTTAGGAACCATACCAGAAAAAATTAATTCATTTAATTAAAAAGATACGAGTTGCATGTATAACAGAGTTGAAGGAACACTTACCTATCCAAAGATAAAATTTGGATTACAAACATTAATGATCTAAGCGGAAAAAAAAAATCAGAAAGCAACTGTCGGAGCACATAAGATGTAAGGTAGGAAAATATTCTTCTAATCCACTCCCACGTACATGCCCTACTACCGCTTGTTAGTTACTACTCAGGCAGCATCACCTATCTATATGGGAGCCCAAGTTTAACCATCCCTTAGCACAACATAGGAAATAGAGGATCCCTACATATTGAAAGCCCGCCAGTGAATAAAGGGGAAAAAGAAAAAAGTGGTCATTCCTTACCTAACCAATTCTATGAGGTTCAGTATTAGGCCTTCATGAATGTCCTTGAGCTGAAAGGTGAATTTTGTTGGGATTTTAGATATTTTCCATCTGGCAACGTTTGGAGTATGTGTCTGCAAAAAAATGTGACAGATATTCTTCAAAATAGATTCTAGTATACATCTTATGGGGGGTATTTCTTGTTTCTCCACCATGCCATACCTGAAATTTGAAAAATGGAAAAAAGATGCCAGGAAGAGCATAAAGGTGATATAACTATTTCCCTAATTTTAAAGTACAATGGTGAAGCCTCAACTACATTAATTGAAGAAAGTTAACAAACCTGACAATAAGCTATTTCTCTGCATCTTGAATCTTTTACATGAAAACAGTTTTAGGCTCCGTCTACGAGTGGCATGTTATGCGATGTTTGAAGTGCAGTGTGTCACAGACCAAATGAGCAGAAGTGTTTAGAGATTGCTACCAATATATCCTAATTAACTAGTTTATGCTTTGCTGTAATGTTTGGTAAGATAGTTATGCCTATATGTAGGTGCAGTCTTGTTCAGATTTCTCTCTATGTGGATAAAAGGATATAAGCTATGCCCTTTACTTTGAAATGATGTTTTCCTATTCATAAATTATCCAAACATATTGGAAAAAAAGTAAATTGTAAGACATAATTCTACCTTAAATATGTTAGTTTTCACTTTTAACTAACTAATTGACATAAAAGTAATTTGCAGCATTATATCTCAAAAATAGATAAAGAGAGCCATTTTTGTTAAATACATAGATAAAGTACTCCTGTTTCTGGGCAGACCGGCAGAGAGAATATATGATAGGATCAACGATCACCTTTCCATCTTAACCTCCTCTTTAAACAACCTCGCCCTACAACACATTTCAATCCTAAGAGGTCCAACAAACTGACCAAGTTTAGAGTAAAATGCTTAACAACAATAACGCGACTAGCATATATTAGGCGCACAAAGCATACATGAAGACATTGAAGAGTGACAATAGATCACCTATCTTTAATTCACATGCACATCTCTAACAATATCATGTTGCTAGTAACAGGCACATGACGCAACTTACCCTAAAGTTCTCAAGCTAAAGAAAAGATGCATCTGTTTCTCATGTTTGCTTGGCACAAAATGTTAGAAACTAAGGCAAATGATTATTTTTAAAGTTAGAAAACATGGTTAGGAGAGAAACGATCAAAAATAAAAGCATAACTATATAATGATTAATCATTCCCAATTCCACTAAATTTTCTTTGTCTAATACTATATTCAGTCACCACTATAAGTTTCTTTGTCTAATATATTTAATTAACCACTGAAATAAAGGTCCAACGATTGCAGAGTAACATACTCATTACCCATAACAAGAATGAATCAAAAGAATTCATCAGACTAAATTCAACATCGCTACAACAGATACTACATTTTCAACATGGAATATCTCAGTTTTATTCATTCGTGAAAAATGTAAAAATGGGGAACCCCAAGAACTTCCCTGGGTTCCCACTATGAGTTCCAGGAGCTGCTTTCTCTCCCTCACATTTTATGCAACAAATCATACAATTCTATTCTACATTCATAATTCAACAAGAAACATCCTAAGAAGTAATACCTGATCAACTTGTCCCCACAATCAGCAAGACAACCAATTCTTGTGAGTACTAATAAGTGCCGACAAAAGCCCGGCAGATGATAACATAACCGGCCCAGAAAACCGTCCTTTCCCATCCCGAATATCCGCCAATGCCATCAACCCATCAGCCAAATCCTGCACAACAGAGAGCCTCTTCATCAACTTCTTCTCTCTCAATTTCCAAAGCTTCTCCTTTTCCTCACCACATTTAACCCCTCTCATCCCTGAAACTTCAATAGTCGATACTAAACACGCCTCACCCTCACCAATTCTCCTCAAATCCCTAATTTTCAAACTAATACTCCCAATATACCCAATAAACTCAGCCCAAGCACTAATCTTTTGCAAATCACGTGAGTGTTTACGATCAATTAACCCCGATTTAGCCAACCAAACAAACTGTTCAACAAAATAATACAAACCCTCACCTCCATATGCGATAAGGGAGAGAATTAAGTCTTCCTTCGAATCGAATGAAGAACTTCTAAGAGCATTCACATCCTGAACGAATTTCCCAAGCCGGAAAGCTTTTCGGCTAACGCCGACGCTCGATTCAAAGCTTTTCAATCTAGCCGTTAGGGTTAGGGTTTCGGAGAGAACAGAGGATGCGAGGATGATTTTGGTGGCGTACCGTGAGATTTTGAGGAGCTTATCAACTCCATCTCGATTGGCGAGATAAGCTTCGAGATGATTCAAAAAGTTTCTGTCTTTAGGATTTGATTTCGCTATAGTGGGGTGTTTGGGGTTTTCTGAAAACGAAGAATTCGAAGGTTTAGCTTCCATGGAAGTACTGCGTGTTTTTGTGTGTGAGAGATAAAATCTGCGCCGCCCAATTGCGACTCGAAATACTACAAATTGTTTGTTTTGTTTAAAATTCTTGTGTTTTTAAATTCCAATGTTTGGGCCAAAAATCAAACCACAATCTCTTACCGATTTAATGCTACACGTAAAAAATATTTTTATAAAATTTATGTTAAATTATAATTAATTAATGATACATCCGAGTAGGGCTGCAAACGATCCGAACCGAACCGAACATTGTCGAACTCGAACCGAACTCGAACCACATTAGTCGAACTCGAACATGTTCGAGTAGCACTATCGAACCAACGCACTTGTGCGAGTTTGGTTCGTTAGTGTTCGCGAACATGTTCGAGTTCGCGAGCAGATCGAGTTCGACTATATGCTCGAGTTCGACTATAATGCTCGAGTTCGCGAGCATGCTCGAGTTCGCGAGCATGCTCGAGTTCGCCTATAATACTCGAGTTCGCTTATAATGCTCGAGTTCGCAAAAATTAGGCTAAATATTTTTATTTTTTTAAAAAAAATTTAAATTTAATTACAAGGCTAAGAGGACTCAGATACTCAAGTTTATTTAGGAATTAGGAATAGCCAAAAAAGATATAATATATCATAATATCATATTATAATATATTCATATATATTAAATTAGTAGTAGTGGTCAATATTATTGTTAATTACTTAATTAGTCTAGAATAAATAAATATTACTACTTTCAATTAACTCAAAAAAGGGCGATATTACTACTTCCTCAATTAATTAATTATTTTCATATTTTTGTGGTTTTTACTTTTAGGTAAAACAAAAGAAAAAAAAAATACTCCATCTATTTCATAAAAAGAGTCTTATTTGAGATTTTTTTATAATGAAATTATAAAATTTTAAAATTTAAAATAATGTGAATTTAGTTGATTTAGATTAATTCAATATCTAATAAACTAATATTGTTAAGTTGTTACCCTTGAAATGTATTACTACTAGATACTTCTTCCATTCTGAAATATAAGTAATAAGATCAACTGCTCAAGTATGAATTTTTAATTCAAAAGGAATGTGGTAATTAACTTTTGAATAACATAAATCTTGAGAATTATTTTATAAAAAGTTTATAATTTTCATAATTATATTGTTTAAAACTAAATAATTTTTTTCTAAAAAACTAAAGTAATATATTAAATTTTACAATTTTGTAAATTAACTACAATTCTAATATTAAAGGCTCAAAGTAATTTAGAGACTTTTTGTGTTTTTGTTTTTTTTCTCACCTTTTTGCTTATTTTAATTTAAATTATTAACTTATTTTAATTTCATGCAAACGGTACCGTGACATTGCTTTATTGGATTATTAAACTTTTTAAACACTATTTTTTATACTAAATATGATTACTTAATTGCATAAAACAAAGTTAGTTAATTATTTTTTCTCATCGTCTCATATATACATTATAAGTCTGTAACACTAAAAAATTTAAAATTTTTAAAATCAAGTTTGCACTTTTAATTATATGGTTGATGGACAATAGGTTGATGTAAACAACGATTATTACTCTATTAGTGAAGTCTCGATACATTGATAACTTGATTTCTCTATTCTCTATCTTAATTTGGCAATTTCAATAATTCAAGCAAATGTAAGCAATTGTATTGTATCATTCTTTAATTAATGTCAAATTGTCATTGCATGAAGATTAATGACATTATTTATGTGATTTATGACATGGGTTATAATTTATTAAATTATCAGTAATATAAATTGTAATAATCTAACAATCATTGTTAAAAAATTTATGAAAATATTATAATTATTTTAATTAAATTACATGTGAAGAAGTACACATTATTATTTATTAATTATTTAATAAAAATGTGTACTTTTAATCAATTATTAAAAAAACAAAAAGATGTTTAAGTAATAAAAAAAGAAAATTACTAAAAAATTAACAATTATTGATTAGACAAACTTTAAGATTTAATAGGAAATAACTAATTATTTGTATTTAGAATTTAAAAATATTAAACATGTAAGAAATACAATTCAAACTGGAGCAGCTAACGAGCCGAACCGAGCCGAGCCGAGCCGAACCGAACCGAGCTGCGTCGAACACTAGCATAGTCGAACCGAACTCGAACCGAACTCGAACCGAACCGAACCGTTCACGAACATAGTCGAACCGAACCACATGGTTCGCGAACATGTTCGATCGAGCAATCGAACTCGATGCTATGTGCGAGTTCGGCTCGAAAAAAAAACTAGTCGAACTCGAACCGAACCGAACTCGAACCGAACCGAACCGGTTCGCGAACAGTTCGATTCGTTTGCAGCTCTACATCCGAGTATATCAATCATCCTCTTCAATATAACTATTCAATATAACTAGGCATGCATAAGAGACTAATTTGACCTGAACTTGATAAGTTTTTGCCGTTAATTAGATCAGATCTTGACATTTAGACCTACAGGTTAGAGTGGGGTAGGTCGGACTTCACATGACTCATCTAATTCTCGGTTTTTATTAAAAAAAATATTTATAATAAACTACGTATCAATCATCAACTTCAATACAACTAAGAAGTTTTTTCTTTTAATATATTATATGTTTATAGAATGTATATCACCCGAATAGACTTTTAGCGAGCCGGGCTTTTTGTGTCGCCCCTAAATTAGGCACACACCACCTAATATGAGTCGTAGAAAAAATTACAATAAAATTATTACAAAACAGTGCAAAAATACAACAATATTAAGTCTAATAATACACAACTAAATATTCACAATTATTATCACATTATTTTACAATATGGTGACGTCTATTATAGCAACTATATCGGACCATCACTCATTTTTCCACTTCAACCTGCTAGTCCCTGCTACACTTTCATTTCTTGAACAATATAACAAAAAAAAAAGAGTGAGCTCAAATAGCCTAGTAAAGAATATCATGACTAAGATAATGACGAATAAATTATCATCAGCCTTCAACAGTAGAGTTCTTGATAGAATAATATAAACAACAAATTTTAAATCAACAACTGCAGTTAAGTTCTTGAATAAAATTTAAATCAACACCTGCAGTGGAATAACAATCATCAGAAAAATTATATAAATCATGATGTATATTAGCTTATCTTTTGCAAAAAATTCAGCATCAACATTTATCATCTGAAACACCACTGGTCATGATCATGCCAAACAATAGTTCTTCTTTACCTCAAGTCAAAGAGAACATTCATCGCGTGCCCTAAAAGACACACTACCATTATATTGATTTTATCTTATCCAAAAAGAGCATTCACCACATGCCCTAAAAGACACATCACCATTATAATGCCTTTAACCTATCATTTGTGTCTCAGGCCACAGATATTCACAACAACTTGAATTTTGATGATTAGAATAACAACAGAAATATAAATAATGATAAAAGAAAAATAATAATATGATAAATAATAAACATCAGAAGTTTACAAATTTACTTTGTCCAAAGTCAAATAATGTCCAAAATGTCAACATGATGTGGAGAAAAAGATGTTCAAGTCTAAGATTCACAAGGAAGAAGTTCAATGGTAAAGTTTACGGTATAAGAAATCAATCCAAAATATTCATAGTTCAAATAAATGTTCATAGTTCAAAAGTTCAATGTTCATAAGTTCACAGTTCAATATAGCGATGAAAATTTAATAAAAAGGTTCATGTCAAAGGTTATTAGATGAAATGAAACTATTAAAGGAATATTAATGAATTATTAATTCAAGAATTTTTACCGTTTAATAATAAAAGAGGTACAAACGAGATACTTTCTTACCGTAGTAAGTTAATAGTATGAAAGAAAATGATATTTCTTACAGTAGTAAATTTAAGAGTATAAAAAAAAATGATATCTCTTACCGTAATAAGTTTATAAGTATGAAAAAAAATGATATTCCTTACTGTAATAAGTTTAATAGTTAGAAAGAAAATAATATTCATTACTTTATCACGTGATTAGATACAACTTTTTATGAAGTTGATCAACCTATATGTATATTTATAATTTTATTAGTAATTAACACATACCAATTTCATGTGCATAATATATATTATAAAATCATCAAAAGTGACGATATAGTATAAATTTCAGTAGTATACAAAATATAGTATAATATACTTTAAAATAGTTTTTGAAAAAAAAATATTTCAAAGTAAAATATTCCAAATGAAGTTTTTCAAAATAAATTTTCTAATAGAATAGTCTTTTAAAGGAAGAGTTGTAAACTGATGTGCGTGTAAGTGTTTTTATAACTTTTTAAAAAAAATTACTTGAACAATACTTGTACTCTTACAGATTTTTAACGTTTAAGATAATCTTAACTCACTCAGAGAAACCTCACACTAAGAAATATTAGAAAGTAAAAGGAAAAATAAGCAGGAATATATAAAAACTCTTTATGCTAAGTCCCCTATTTATAGTCAGAGCCTAATCAATTATTCTACACACACGTTACACATTTCAATCTTATTTTTTAATCTATACCATTATTAACCAACATACGTTTTACACTTTAATCTGCACTGTTCGTTGATTAACATACGTTTTACACTTTAATCTGCACTATACGCTTCACACCTATACGCGTTATAGCCAGAGTCTAATCAATTATTCTACACACACGTTACACATTTCAATCTCATTTTTTAATCCATACCATTCATCAACCAACACACGTTTTACACTTTAATCTGTACCGTTCGTTGACTAACACACATTTTACACATTAATCTGCACTATACGTTTCACACCTACACGCGTTACACATTTACATCTATTTTTCTGTATTATTGACTTAATATCACAATTATTTAAATGTACAGTGTTATTCGAATAATAAATATGCCTAACTATTTAATATATGTGACTACTACTGTGACAATTATTGGTCCAATAATACATTGTGACAATTATTGATTCAATAATATAGAATGATGTGCAATTAATAATGTAAAATACAATGTAATGATAATTATTGATTCAATAATGTAAAACACTGTGTAATGACAATTATTGATTCAATAATGTAAAACACTATATAATGACAATTATTGATTCAATAATATGAAATACAATGCAATGACAATTATTGATGAAATACTGTGCAATATTATGTACTACTATGTAATACCGTGTGCTACAATGAAATACCGTGTGCTACAATAAAAATACCATGAAATTCCATATGCTAGTATTATCTTATCATCGGGTATTTTAACAGTTAAAAGTGATAGTACCGTTTACAATTTTTATTTAAAAAGGTTACTGCTATCGTTTTCTATATTCGATAATATTTCGTTATGGGGTCCACTCATAACTGAATATTTCGGCGCCGTTGTACAAATCGAATATTCCCCTACAAAACGAATATTCTTTGAAAAAATAAATATTCTTTTTTATTGTATAATTTGCACATATCAACCTTAACTTTATCATTTTATCAATTTAACACCTTACTATTAAACATAAAAATTATAAAAAAAATTAAATCATATTTATTAAAAGTCGGGTTCTTATACTTTTGGTCAGGCCGAGCTTTTACGTCTAAATAGCAACTTGTTGACCGGGCTCAGGCCAAGCCAGGTCAACCTGCAGGGCGTAGACTTTTTGTCCATGTCTAAATATAACTATACAAGGTTTATTAAGAAATATCATATTGAAATACTTTATCTTGTAATATAAGATTATTGTTGTCTTTTTAAAATTAACATAAAAAATTTTTTAACACAAAATTAATATGAATTTTAAAAATTTTAGTCAATACATATTATAACCTATTTAAAAAATATTATTCATTTTAATATTTATTATTTTATAATTCTTAATAAATAATTTTAATATTAAATTTAAAAATATCTTAAATTAATTTTAAAAAGTTAACAACAATCTAATAATTTTGAACCCACGTTGTTTATAAGAAATTGATACTAGGTAAACTTTACCAACAAATAGACTATTTTAAGAGAAAACTAAGAAATTAAATATATAACGCATGTTTCTAAACAACATTTAAACAAAAATCTGAACAGTACCAATATGTGATAGGAGACACTTGACCATTATGCATCCGTAAGGTCGCAATCTTTATTACTCGAAAAATGAATTGAAAAGATGAACAAAACTCAGTGATACAAGTAGTTCTGATATTAAACGGAGAAAATACCGTTAAACTACCATAATGCCCTTCTAAGTAGAAGCTGTTTTTGCAAAAATACCCTTCTACGAACTGTCTCTTTAGCTAACCTCCTTTTATTATCATTTTTCCCACTAGGTAGAGACTGAGGGAGATGTTTAATTCCTCACTTTGTTCCTCAACATCTTTGGTATAAGTATCATATACGTATAACACCCAATTGGCATATATATATATATGGGTACCTATATATGATAACAAATTACGGAGAATATTATTACAGCAATCACATACAGAGATTAATTTAACTGAAAAATTATGCTATCGCTAGAGCTTCTAGTAGCAGGACCTTTATTGCTAAATTGACCCTGCCGCTAGAAGCTCTAATGACAACACACTTTTTCAATTAAATTAACCCCTATATATGGTTGCTATAACAATATTGTCAGAACACAATCCATAAGTTGAATAGAGGATCAGTAATTATTATTCTCTCAGTCCTCCCAAAATATGTTTTCTCGCAAATTAAAAAAAGTACAGTAGAGAAAAAAATGTAATTTTTTTTCAAGTCTATCCTTAATTAGTGGCTTGCAAAATTATATAAAATGATGTGTCTTTTTTTTTTTTAGTATTAGTGGGCCCCACTGACATATTTGTCATTTACTTTATATGTTTATTATTATCCTTTTAAGGAAAAAAAATTTATACTTTATGTCATCCTATAGACGGCGGAGGGAATTGTGTACAAGTAATTAGTCCATGTATTTAATAGTTTTAAAATATGTTTAATTGTTTTAATTTATTACAAAAATATTACACTTAGAAAATTACTTCATCGCTTCCCAAAAAAGGACCTTTAGAAGTCGATTAACAAAATTATAAAATTCAACATTGATATAAATTTATTATTATTTTTTTTTACTTAACAGAATAAAATATGTGGATATCGTATAGTATCTAATTTAAATGAATTAATATATATTAATTTTAAAAGTATATACAGAAAATGAACTTTTAAAAATTTAAATAATACTCTTTTTGGAGGGGAGTAATTAAAAACGATTAGATATTTAAACCATAGATTTTGATAATTACAGAAAATTGTCCTTAACTTATATGCACGTGTATCTGAATTTCTGGCATTTGGTGTATCAACGGTTGCATCATATGCTACTTTTATAATCGATTTAGCATCTATTTGTAGGCTGTAAATGTATAAATATGTGTGCCTACATTATTTATGGAATCTGATCCTTAAACAACTTTGATTGAAGAAAAAGAACAAGAATATGGCTATGACAATCTAAAACTACATGCAGTCAGATCCGTTGGCTTGGAACCCCTCTCTCTCTCTCTCTCTCTCTCTCTCTCTCTCTCTCTCTCTCATATAACAAAATGCAAAGCATTTTGAATTTCCCCCAATTTATTAAATCATCCGGACCGTTTAAAATTTGGCATAAATCTAGCCGTTCCTTAAGTTTATATCCCATCTCTCTTCTTCATTCTTCATTCTTCATTCTTCTCCTTCTCCTTCTCATTTTCAACAGGCAGACAGTGGACAGTGGTCAGTGGTCAGTGCCGTAGGCACGGGTGTCCTCTAGTATATATATATATATACACACACGGGTGCATTTCAATCGGTTATTGAATTATTATTTTGACAATCAAAATAGAGAATATTTTTATTGTGAGAGTCACCGTTATTAAATACTCTAACGGCAGGGTCAAAAAAATTTTCAAAACTGCTGCTAGAGCGGTTAGAGGGTTTTTTTAATCTAATTTTGAATTGTTAAAACAATAATCATAACAACCGGTTACTGTTAATTAACTCTCTCTCTCTCTCTATATATATATACTAGTAATTGTCTGTGCCTGAAGGCACGACATAACGAAAAATTAAATTAAAATTTAAAAAGTAAAAATATTAATATTATCTGTATTATTACTAAAAAAATTATAAATTATAAAATATAATTATTATTATTGTTATTATTATTATTAATTATTATTATTATTATTATTATTATTATTATTGTTGTTGTTATTATTATTACTATTACTATTATTATTATTACTATTACTATTATTATTATTATTATTATTATTATTATTATTATTATTATTATTGTTATTACTATTACTATTATTATTATTATTATTATTATTATTATTATTATAATTATTATTACAATTATTATTATTATTATTATTATTATTATTATTATTATCATCATTATTATTATTACTACTATTATTATTATTATCATTATTATTACTATTATTATATAAATTATTATTATATTAATTATTATTATTATTATTATAGTGTAAGGGTGAGTTTGATTTGAGCGGAATTTTTTTTGTGAGATGTAATGTGAGCCCATTAGATTAAATTGGTAGAATCTGAACCCTTTTTTGTGCGATTAGATTCAAAATGGGTTCTATTTTATTTTATATATATATATATATATATATATATATATATATATATATATATATATATTTATAACAAATAGTTATTATGAATATTATTTCAGCAAATGCATCTTACATCGTTGACGTAATAATCTAATAATCCAATGTGAAAATAATTTTTTTCGAACCGCGACTAGTGAGAATTACTTACTTACCCTCCGAGCCGCTACTCCTATTAGAGGTTGAAAAGCCTTCCGGCACATGGTTCCCTATTAAACGACGTTTTTTTTAATTCGATAAAAGTGTAATTTTTGTATCCGAAATCGAACTCAAAAACCGAATTATAAAACGTTTATAACTGAAATTGTCCAAATAACTAAAATATTTTGATTAAAAAATTCGATTCGGTTCCACTAAATTTAATTATTCAATTTCACATTGTTAATATATATTAAGAAAAATTGAATAGTCATATGTTCATATTATCAAATAACAAATGATCAACAAAGGATTACTGATATTTAGCACCAAAAAAAAAAAAGGTAACCGATAAAAGTATTTTACAACAAAACAATGTAAATGTGAAATCTCTAACCAAAATAAATGCAAGACTTCCATATTATTGGCCTACAATTATTGGCGGGGAAATGTATTTGGCAGAGATTCATGCATGGAATTTCCATAACCCTAGCTAACTGTCAGATTTCCATAACTCGGATACACGACTCAGTGAGTTATAAGATGACCCGCCCGATTTCAAAGTCTTCATCGCACTCTCTTGTAGCTCTTTAACTCTAATCCTCATCACTTTACCTTCTTCACCTTCCATAACTAACCTCACTACTCTCTTTACCTCTTCCCTTCTTATCACTTTCTCTCCCTCCCTCGCCACAGGCCTCACCGCCACCCTCACCTCCTCCGTCAGCACCGCCGCATTCATCTTCTGCTCTGCGTAGAGTGGCCATGCAATCATCGGCACGCCATGCACCATGCTCTCCAACGTGGAGTTCCACCCGCAATGTGACAAGAGCCCTCCAGTGGCCCTGTGGCGGAGCACTGACACCTGTGGGGCCCACGACGGCACCACTAGCCCTACTTTCGCAGTCCTATCCACAAACCCTTCTGGTAAATACGCCACCGGGTCAATAACATCGTTCCCAACATTGAAAAACGAGGCGGAAGCGTTGGCATTAGTGGGTTCACGCATCACGAAAACAAATCGTTGTTGACTCAGTTCCAAACCCCAAGCTAACTCAGTGAGTTGATCACTCGTCAGGGTCCCACCACTACCGAGGGCAACAAATAGAACAGAGCCAACGGGCTGATTATCAAGCCATTTTTGGATCTTTTCATCCGATTCGGTCACGGGTTCATCTTGTTTAATCAAGGGCCCGATTAGATGAACAGGTGGTATATCATTTTTTGGGTTAAAATGGTTTTTAAGGCTTTGAAGCCAGACGGGTTCAAAATCTTCCCAAGTGTTTACGAATATTCCAGCTGACATAGTTAACCTACTGACGTGAAGCAAGTACCATTTGTACTCATCATTCTTCCGGTTCTTAACTTGATCCAGCAAATCTTTTGGGTGGATTGGCTTACAACCCGGGACTTGAATCGGGTCGGATAGATCCATATACTCGCCTTCGACTTCACGGTCAAGCGTAGGAAGGTAGAGAGAGAAGGCTAGCAAAGCGGTAGAGGCGGTGAAGAATGAGTAGACCGGAATAGAAAGCTCTTTGCAGACTGCGAAGGCTTGAGTGCAGAACATGTCAATAACAAGGAATTTGGGTCGGATCAAGTTAAGTAGCATAGATCGGAGCGGTTTGATGGATTCTTCAATGATGAGACAGAGTCGGGTCAAGACCAGCATGTCGTCGGTGAAGGTGGCGGGGATGTGTTCAACGAGTGGGAGGTGGATGAGGTGGAGGTCTGGAGGTGGTGGAGGGGATTGAATGAGGTGGTGTTGGGCGGCGGAAGCTCCGGTGGTGATGACGAGGAAGCTGACGTGGAACCCATGGTGGATGACAAGGCGCTTGGCGAACTCGAAGAGTGGGGTGAAATTGCCCATGCCTGGGCTTGGGAGGAAAGCTATATGGGGTTTCATGGATTCAATTTTATTAGCGAGATGAAGGCAATGAATTAATGATGGACGTCCAAAATATATATGGGAAGACTGGAAACTAGGGATGCCTTGGCATTTGTAAGACAATTTACAAACCCTATTTTCCCGTCATTTAATTAAGATAAATAATAAGTATTTTATAACATAATCAGTCACAAAATATGTAGTACTTAACTACGGTAATCTCGTGTTTGCATTGATTTTGATTATTGAATTAATTAATGAGTGCTTTTATATTTAATTAATTTTTTTATTCGTATATAAGATAAATGAGTGTGATCTAATTTTATTTTATTTTTAACTCAAACAAATAGATCATATTTATTTATCTTATATACGAATAAAAAAATAAAATAAAAAATATAGAATATTCTTTAATTAATAGTGCTCGCAATAAATAACATAAACAACAACACGAATGAGAAAGAGGAAGTGGGTCAGCAAAAACAGCACAAACTAATACACAGCCGACACGTAGGGAGAGGTCATACGGATTTAACGCCTTAACCGCTGGTGGACTAGCAAAAAGGCAGTAGTCAAGCTCGATCAATGTAGTATTCAACTCGCTCGCAACTCGTTGAGACTCAAGTCAAGTGTACCTGACTCACTTAATATTTAATTAATTAATTTTTCATATCTTTATAATCAAATTATATGAGAGGGGTTTAATCCAGTAGACTTGACCTCAAGTGTGACTCATCTACTAAACGAAGGGAATATAATATAATTTTACATCATCCCTCACAAAACTTTTTTTCTACACATTTTTCATCAAAATATATTTTATACTTATAATTAAACTCACAATTTTTTTAGTTAGGATTTAATAGGATAACTGCTGCCTAACCCTCGAGGACAGCTTTCTTGGCCCCATGCCCCCATCCAACTTGAAATGTCCACATGAAAATGAGTTCTCCCCCGTTTTTCAATTTAAAACTCATATCTTTAGATAGAGTTTGATTTATATTATTTGGTTACTTTTTATTATGAGGATTGATATTTTTACAGGAAAAAATAATATTTTTAGAAATCTCTACTCACATCATGTGAGTAGAAACTTACGAAAATATCAACAAAAAAAAAAATCTAATTAGGGGGAAGGGGCTTAAACCTAGGACCACTTGCTTAGCAGAAGGTCTAGAATACCATTGAGCCAAAAGCTCTCGGAAAAAATAAAAAATATCAATTCCCTTTATTATTCACACTATACTAAAAAATTACAAGTATAATGAATTTTATAATCATTAAGAAGGTTCACATAAAGAAGTAATAAGTCTTGCATAAGTTTTGAAAGTAGCAATCCTTTTTAGATACCTTCTAATAATTAAGATCATATCATCCAAAATAAAAAAAATTACCAACTCTTTCACGGAATTATATTAGGGTCTAGAGTTTTGCTGTGACATATTTATATCGATAGTAAATACTGATGTATGTAAGTACATATGATATGAGAGAATTAAAAAAGACTCTACGTTGATTTATTTTATCTTATTACTTATAATTTTATGTTACTCGCAATTTAATTGCATTATAAATTTTATTGAGATATTTAAATTATTTCTCTTGGGTTCTTATCTAGTGTATAAATGGAGCATAAGGATGAAATAAAGTAGAAAAAGGGAAAAGAGCAAGTCATATAGAACCGTTGGTAGCCCACTTTAGGAGCTTGATTAGGTGATGAAGGTGGGCTTGGCTTTGGATTCTTTTTTGTAACGGTAAGCAATCGAAGACCCATTCTTTTTGGACTCTTTAACAACAACTATTGAATACGACTCCTGGCCTAAACCACTTCCAACTGCCACATTTCACCGGACTATCACTTTACATTCTCTTGCAAATTATCACATCTACCCCTTTCCCCAACAAGCTTACCACTAAATTACTTAGTGATGATTTAATCATAATCTTATTTTTTTAGTAATTCTTATGTGGGAAAGGGATAGCACTCAGTTTAAATATCTAAGTTAGATGTTTTATTTACGACCAATTTAATCTCTTGATATGACTCATTTTTATTAATATAAAAAATAAGAGTTTGAATTTTACTGACTAAATTAAGATAAATTATTATAATAAATTAAGGTATTAAAAAAAGAAGTTAGATGCTTTACTTCATAAAGTCTATTTATAGGGTGCTTGTAGAAGGGGGTAAAAAATCAACATTATGTAAAAAGTAAGTAAAAATATATAAATTTTATTTTATTTGGTGATGAATGCCAATGCTTTTATTATAATAATGAAAAAAATATTGAACCATTCAAATAAAAAAAAAAACTTTTAAATAATCTTAAATTCTTTCATGTTCTTTTCATCATTGAGGTTGAATTTTTTAAAGGTTTAGATAATTAAAAAAAAGAAAAGGTAATTAAGGTATCAAACTCAATTGGGTAGCTCCATGGATTCAATTTTTTTTGTTTTAAACTATTTGAAGGAATCCACAGCCACTTATACTCTTTTTTTTATTAGGAACTTCATAATGCTGAAATACACAACATAGCTTGAACCTTATATATAAATATTAAAATTTACATAAACCACACTGGGTAATAATTTTTTAGGGCGCCGCATGTGAGAAACACCCCCACATTCTTGTGCGAAATCTCTTATAATGATAATGTTTTAAAAAATTATAAAATATCTTTTTCTACTTAAGATAAAAATAAAATAAAAATTGTATTTAATTATACAAATATAACATTATTTTTGTATGATAACTCACGTATGCGGTATTCCTCGTCTCTATTTTTGCCATAACTTTTTTATGAACTCTTTTCGTATTAATATTTATTCACGGGGAAAAAAATCTTGTAAAATGCCTAAGTTTTATGGGTTCTCTTAGCATGTGCTCTCAGGGCACATGCTAAGCGCGAAAAATAAGGGTAATTTTTATTTGTTTATATATTTGCTCAGAATCAAATACATGAGGTCCATTAGTATATTATTTTTTTATGTATTAAATTCAGTACAAATACATAAATAAATATTATTATGCATTGTTTTCAGTGCTTAGAATGTGCCCTTAGGGCACATTTTAAGAAAATCCAAATTTTATTTGTTCAAAAATCAATTCCCTAATTTTTCATCAAGCTCAAATCGAATGATTCTATAATATTAATAATACTCCACTATTTAATCAATAAAAAAATTTTAAACACAGAGAAATAATACTTACAAGTATTCAACTTTTCATTTTTTGTTTAATCAAATTACTCGAACAAATAGGATATACACACTGTAAGGGCAAAATGGAGAATTAAAACAGAAAGCCAGTTAAACTGTGTAGTTAACTGACACGCATACAGTATCGCCGGCTGAAAACCGGTCCTACACATTTCCCCACTCTTTCTTAAAAACGCCGAAATCCATCCGTTTTTCGTTTTAACATTCTCTGCTCTTCCAATTTCCCCTGTTCACCTCTCTACCCTTCACAGTTCATTGCCAATTTTAGCCCCAAGATTCCGTTCGATTTACATAAATTACCTATAGCAGAATTCTAAAGCATTCATCAATGTCAGTAGCTCCTGAGCTCCGGTCACCGGGTTCAGCAACACGGACAATTTTAGGACCGGCCGGAAACAGAGTTCGGTCGTCGGAACAAGAGTCGAAGCAAAAGAAGGAGCGTGCTCTGAAGAAGACGCCGGAAAAGCCGAGGAGGTCGAATTCCGATACGCCGGCCGGAGCTATTGCTGTGCGGAGCAAAAATAACGTTAATATTCCATCGGCCAATAATTCGTTTTGTTCGGAATCAAGCGGTGGTGTTACGGTTGTGTCTTCTTCTCCCTCCTCTTCTGACAAAAAAATTAAAAATATTGGGAGGAGAGGGAAAGGTAATGATGATACTCGTTCAAGTGTTAATGCCTCGCCTGAAGATGCAAAGTTGTCGTCATTGGTAACTGTGCCGCTACAGCGATGTGATTGGATCACACCTTACTCCGGTATGTCAGGCATTTTTGTTCTTCATATTTTTATTTTTTTTGAATTTGAATAATATGTTTAGCGGGCAATCTTTTGGCCAATCATATGCGTGTTAATTGATTATTTATTTGTTCCCCTCCGTTTTCAGGAAAAATAAAAATAAAAATCTCATTTAAATTTATTTTGTGAAATTTTAAAATTTAAATCTTTTAAAACAATAGTTAATGTACTTGATAATAATATTTTGCAACATTAAGTATTGTATATGTCTCAACTAAATGAGTGACATCTTTATATAGTCTCACTAGGCGTTACACACAATAGTTCAAATGTAATAGAAAGTTAGGATCCGTCTATCTATAACATTCTTCCATATATTTAGGATATTTACAAATTCAGTTATCACATAAATAATCTAAACGCTTTATCAATTTTTTTTTTATATTTATAAAAATTTAAAAAAAAATATCAACTAGTATTATTTACAAGTGAATGAATTCTAAGCGTCCAATAAAAATTAACACGGTGCATTTTTTTCACGTACATGTTTATTTTTGTTTTATATACTGTGTGTCGAACTACGACCTAAGTGACACTAATTTTAAATCAGGAAAGATGAGCTAAGTGAGTTGCACCATGAAGTTCATGTTCCATCTGTTTTCTTCTCGATTCTTGGAAATTTTATGCAGGAAAGTGATTCGGAGAAAAATAAATAAAAGGATAACAAGAAATGGTAAAAATGTTGCATACTTCAAGTATAAGTTGGAGTCTGGCACGTATTTGAAATTAATTCATTTCCTATTGCCTTAAAAGTTATAACTATCCCTATTTGTGATGCCCGATTTTACTGTCGTTATAAAATTAGTGTTCTAAATATTTCTAAGTGGACCTACAGATAGCAGAGAGATGCCTAGATCCTAGGCCGCCTATATATATATTTTTAGGCTTTTTTCTATTTTTTATTTTTAAAATTTGTATATAATTAAAAAGCATATATTAAATGTGAAGATTGTAAACAGTACATGAAAAATTACTAAAAATCAATCTTAGAAAAGCAATACAAATTCTTTTCAAGCATCATTATAATTGCGTAAAGAAGCTAATTATTTGATAAAGTGAAATTAGTCAAATAATCTCAGGTTCATTCTCTGCTAAAGAAAAGCAGAAAGGCAAGGACAATCATTTGATACACAATTCTTCAATCTACCTAATTTTGTTGGGTAATGAAAACATAGTTTGATTGAGCTTTAATGTACAAATAAATAAATAACTAAAGAATATAAGTAATCTAACTCATTACAAATCACCTTATTTCTTGGTCATTTTTTTCTTGTAGACCCTCTTTATACTTCTTTCCATGATGGAGAATGGGGAGTTCCAGTTCATGATGATAGGAAGCTATTTGAACTATTTGTACTATCAATAGCTTTGGCAGAACTCACCTGGCCTGCAATTCTTTACAAGAGAGACACATTCAGGTCTGTTTGTTTGCTTGTCAATTGTTAATTTAGATCAATATGGCAATGAAAGATAGATGTCATAGTTGAAACTTTCTTACAGGAAGCAATTTGACAACTTTGATCCATCATCCGTTGCAAAGTTCAGTGATCAGAAGTCGCTGTCAGTGAGAGCTAATTGCAGCACATTGCTGTCTGAACCAAAGCTTCGTGCAGTTGTAGAGAATGCTAACCAACTGCTTAAGGTACATAAATTTTACATTATAGAGACAAATGTTTCACCCTATTTGATTGGGTTACCATGGAACTCTTATTGTCTTGCCTTCGGTGAATACCTCAATACAAGATAAGCACAAGAAAGGACGGTCTGTTGGTCTGTCTTCTCACCAAAAGTCTTTTTCTTAAGATTGGCTCTTTTTAAGACCTTGCAATGAGAACCTTGACCAACTAAAGAGAGAAGAACAGTCTTAGAACCTAAAATTCTCCCTCTCATCAAGAAAGGAGGCAGTATAATATGGAATTGAAAGACGTGAGTTGTAAGAATTGGGTACTATCGTTTTGAATCATGGTATAATAACTAAATGTCTTGTGCATTCTACTATAGTTAGCGTTACTTGTATCAAATTTTGTTATGCGTACCCAATTGATCAGTATTTTTGGTAACCGTGTTTGTTATGCATGAAGGAAGATTACATTTGGTTAGTTATGTTACACGGCCATGGATGTAATGTTCGGTTGGATAAGGTATTTTGAAGAGTTCGATACAGGTGTTCCTCAATTTTGTCAAATTTTTACATTAAGATAAAGTGTCCAGTACTCATATATTTGTCCGAGTGTCGACTGTCGGATACGGGTACTTTAGGATAAAATGAAGAATGCATGTAACATAGGCGGTTAGGCAAGAATGTGGCTTCGGGCTCATTTTTATCCCACGTAATTCTTGGGTGTATTGAATTGTTTATTCTGGATCTCAATGATTATCCTAATTCTCAGATATACGCTCACATGGGAACTTCTTTAGAAAATTTAGTCTTCTAATCAAAATCTGATTTGGTTTTATAGATTAATATTTCAAACTGACAAATCGATTCTTTTAATCTTTTTGTTGGTAAAGAAAAGTTTACTTTGCAAGGAGTTTTATCTAAATTGCCAGATAAAAAGACTACACGCTTCCACTTAAGAAGAGTTCATTGATTTGCAGGTCCAGCAGGAATTTGGTTCATTCAGTAACTACTGCTGGAAATTTGTAAACCACAAGCCAATAAGAAACGGATTTCGCTACGCACGTCAAGTACCAGCAAAAACACCAAAATCAGAGCTCCTAAGCAAGGATTTGATGCGAAGAGGCTTCCGCTGCGTTGGGCCTACTGTGGTCTACGCGTTTATGCAAGTCTCAGGCATGGCTAATGATCATCTTATAACTTGCTTCAGATATCATGAGTGCAATGACAACATAGAAGAGAAAAAAGCACCAGCTGCCGAAGCTTTGGAGATCACAAGCCGATATGCTTGAGCTTATTTTTTATTACAGAGGTGTGCAAACATACAGCGAGTTATCAAACACAGTTTGTCTTAGTGTTGGAAAGTTGTTCTTACTTCTTGTGTATCATTTAACCTAACTAGAAATAACATTGTTGATTCATGTGTAACTCTCATTTGTTCTTAATTCTGATTCCTGAAGGTAATTCTCACTAGCTTTTTGTACCGTACAAATTTGTCTTTCTTGTTTCTAAATTTTTTATTTTTTTTTGGAATATTTTTGAAAAATTAAACTATTACAATTCAGTTCTAGAGATATATTTTAGTCCCAGAAGCCTAGTGGGAATTTAGAGAAGGGGACAGGAGAGAAAGTAAGAGAAACTTACCTCTACTCTATATAACCTCAACTCAATTATGTGTTTTTCACTCAATTTGGCAACAAGTGTTTTTTGGTGGTGATCTCAATTATGTAGCACATGATAGGTTGAGACTGTTTTGAGATACATTGAAACTGAAGGAGGATTATACGAATTTGGTGCGTTAAAACAGCAAACATGACATGTTATAAAGGCCACATGCAACACTAGGCAACAATATGAAGGCTATTTGATAAATATGGATAAGACTAGAGGGCCCCACCCCACTGAGACAGCAAAGAATAGCCATATCATGATCATTGAATGATGATGCTACTTGGTCAGGCATGTTGATGTGCTTTATTCAATTAACATAACACAAACACCCACACAAATACATGTGTATGTGTGTAACATTCCATCTCATGAGGGGTTAGAAGCAACAAGTGATCAAACTATCGAGAGTTCCTAATGAAAGATTATTTGCAGAATATGTGAACAATCAAATTTCCCAGTTTGAATATTTCTTCAAAAAACATGAGGAAAAAATCTAATTCAATTGAAATGGAATTAGCAACAACTTTATTGATAACAAGATTATATATATTTATATATACACTGCCTAATAATGCAAGTTACTATTAGAGCACCAATAATGAAGATAATACATAAAGTTATCTGATATTTCCAGCACACGGAATATCATTGCCCTTCCCTAATAAATTTCATCTCTAAAAAGCTAGCATCTTTAGAATCAGGCATGATTCAGTTTCACATTTGAAAAGTAAAACAGAAAGTAGCTAGTACGCTAATAGCACTAATCCAACAAACAGTACTCAATTTTCTGCAGATCTCAGAAGTATAAAATGGAGATAATGATACTCGACCTGAATGTAAAATAGAACATTCTAGCTACAAGTAATGCTTGTGGAAATATTTCCCCCAAACAATATAAATAGGGGTCTGTTCGCAATAATGATGCCTACTGGGGAAAAAACCTGCATACCCAATCCCTCCTAACAACCAAATTTGATTAAAGTATCACAATTTCGACTTCGCAAACTTTTCTATCTAAAACCAAAGTATTCCATCATTAGCCGATATTGCCAAGAAGTCCAAATGCTATTCCTAGCCGAGTAAACTAGGAAATAGTGGGATAAGCACAATTCGGTTATTGCTCTACCCACAACATGAGATCTTTCATTCGATCCTAAATCCTTGTATTCCCACTTCCCAGTGTAAGCTCCAAATCGTCTAATCCCACCTCATGAATCCTTTCCCCTTCCCAAGCCTTCACTGGCACGCTCTCAAATTCAAATTCTATTCCTTTTCCTTTCTCAGAGATTGCATTCTTGGAAGAAATGTTCGGCACAGGTTTCACAAGATTAAAGGTTGGCGAGGTTGGGCCAATAGTGGGTGCATATGCTTTAAAGCTCATCCACTGACCTGAATCGATAGTGGATGAGTCAGACTCGTCACATTCCGGTATAGTAGCTGGAGCGATGCGATGACCACGAGTTGGACTAGTTGGGGCAGAAGCAGCTAAAAAGGGGAAATTCAAGGAGGCGGATTGTTGGGCAATGGACTCCCAGTTGAAGTTTTGCATAGAAATTCTGGTGGTCGGTGTTGAAAGTGGTGGGGTTACAGGAGCACTGTTTGAGATCCGGAGAGGAGGGAGAGATGACGGCTTGGAGTAGCGCATGAACGAAAAGGGATTTGATGACATGTTAGCGTCAATTCGGGATGGACTGGCGAAGGAAGAGGATGATGGACTTGGTTGATAGGAAGGAATAGGGCTTGGGAAGGATGAAGATGGCGGACTTGGCTTTCGGGAAGAACATGGGGTTGTGTTGGTTGAAGTGCCTCCAATATCAATAGAGAGTGGTCTTGATCCCTGAATCATACGTTGGATAAAAAACTATTAGATAATGAGTAATGCTACCGCACAAACTAATAAATGGCTCACAAATTTGTATTAACACTAAGCTGGAAATGAGATGGGAGAAGAAACAATGGGAGACAAAACTGTTCATTCCATTTATTTAGAACAACTAGGCAGTTCAGAGGTCAAATTTAGTTGCCGAATGAACTGCAGGAGGCCGGCAAATAAGGAATAAGTGCAATAATAAAGAAATACTCAATATGTAACGGGGAGTTCAGAACATAATTAATCCATTCACCGAATTAAGGAATACGTGCAATTTTTTTTTTTAAAAAATCATTTATTTTACTTTTAATAAGCAAAAAATTAGGACTTAAGAACTTAATAAATCAATTCACTTAATTCCATTAGTTCCTCTACATATATAGCTTAAGACGAAATTTGAACCAAAATTATTAAGAACTAGCTAAGAAAGAAGAAGCTGATTCTTTATAAAAATATTCCAGCTCAGAAAATGACAACAATTAAACAACCCTTTCCCCCAACAAACACAAAGACAACACCAGAACAGGGCAGCCCCTTGATTTCCCAGATCAACATCAGAGAAAAATATAAATAAAAAATAAAAAATGGTCCATTTATAAATGAAAGGAAAACTAGGATCTTGATGTAATCAAGTAAAACCCAGTTCACCAATTTATAGATCTAGTATGAAACTACTCGAGAACTAACCCACAAATGCAGATCAAGGATAATCCAAAAAATTAAAGCATTTGGAAAATATAAAAACAGAGGAGAAAAATAAAGAAGAATGGATTCACCTTGCGATAGGTGGTGCCATCAGGTTCCACAATCCAGCCAGCTTGAGCACAGAGAGCTTTCAAAACCTCATTATTGTCACAGTGTTTAGGAAGATCAAAATTGGCCTGAGCTCTTAACCCAGAATAAATCTTAGCAGCAATTGCCCTCCTCCGCCTCTCTCTCCTCCTATTATTCTCTCTCTCCCTCCACGACGGCTTCCTCCTCCCTCCTCCGCTGCCTGCCCCCGCAGCAGCTGACGATGATGCTGATGACCCACCTTCCCAATTCATCATCTCTCTCCTCCCCTTGTCTTTCTCTCTCTAAAAACACAAAAATCACGAACAGCACCCCCAATACTCACGAGGAATACATACGCTTCCTGTCTCTCTATTTTTTTCTCTCTTCTGTGTTTGGAAGTGTACAATAATCTCTCTCTTCTTCTTTTGCTTGCGCTCTTTATCTGGTCTATACGGACATATATATAATAGTGACAGAAAAGCCGAGGAAAGGAATGTGAACCAGAAATTATGAATTATGTGCTTGACCAAACTTACTCCATCTTTGGTTATATGCTTGTATAACGTGAAAATGAAAATGAACAGGCAAAGATCATTTTCTACTTTAGCAAGGGTGTGTTGCTTGCTTCGGTTTCGTGCACCAGTTTATGAGCGTTTATTGTATTTAAAATTTTAAATATATTTAAAAAAATTATTCGTTTGTAAAAACAATAATTAAATAGAATTTCATTTAAAGATATTGATATTTTTATAAGAAGTATCTCTTATATAAATAATAATAATAGGTCTCGTACTCATATAATAGCCAATAGATCTCATACTCATATTAAATTTTATTTGTAAGAATATTAATTTTTATTTACAAATTTTAAAGTTTGAAGTTTAAAATTACCCAAACAAACTAAATACTATTACTGTGAACGATGAAGACGCTGACAAATAAATAAACGTCAGTGGAAAATGATTTATGTATCAATAAATTTATAACAAAATTAAATTATGACTAACGTAAAAATTTAATTAAGAAAATGAAATATATTAGAGTGGAATCATTCGTAATTCTTATTTATCTCGTATATACACATATGTCGGTATTTATTATCGACATAAATTTGTCGTCACGTGTAATAAAATTATATCCTAATAAACCACTTCTTTCATATTTTTTTTATAAATTTATTAGTATTTAGTTTAATAGTAATAATATGATAATATAATTGTGATAATGAACTAAAAAATATTGCATTATTTTATTTTTAATAATAAAAATGTGATTATTTTAAAAAGTAAAATAAAATAAACATTTAACAAATAAAAAGAAGAGATGCAGTCGCAAGCAAGCTGATACTTGGACGGAAAAGAAAGAAAAAAGGGCAGTTCTTGTTTCAGGTCTGTCATCTAGAGCGCGTCAGATGGAATCTTTGTAATCATATGAAAAAAAGAAAAGAAATGTGGGACATTTTCGTAATTTTATTCTTGGGCTGTCATTTTGATTTGGGCCATTTCCTGGTCATTGAAATTTGAAATGCGTTCCGGAATTCTTTATTTATTTAAAGATAATAAATTACTTTAGTGGCGTAGTGTTATTAGACGGTGAATATAATAATTGTACGAATAATCTTAATATAATTTATTTTTATATTTAAATAAATAAGTCTCATATTTATGCGAGCAACTTAAAACTTGTAGTAATAATAGTACTACCCTTATTAAATTTTAAATATATGTAATATTACGTGTTTAAATATTTGAATTAAATACACAGTTAAAATATTTTTTAATAGTAAAATTATTACTTGTATTTAAATCAAATATTTAAGCAAGAGTTTATGCATGTTAAATTAGAAGACTTCTTTTTTATGGGATATCAGTTTAACCTGATTTGTAATGTTGTTATGGACTAAAAATCTTATAACCAAAGGTTGCAGAGACGATGAACAAGAAGCATGTTATAATCATCTCCCATAAACCAGACTAGTCTTGCATAATTCTTGAGCCAAAATAAACTAGCGCAAAGTTACACTAGCATACAGCTTACAAAGAGAGCATTCTTGCAAGTAACAGAGAAGCCAAGAAACTTAAAACCCCAATAACTTTGTTGCATAATGACTCTGCTCTCAGAAAAACAAAGTTCGACATTCAATTTTTTTACAGACTTGAATATTAAAGCATCAGTAATATCAACCTTGATGAACACAGGATGCTGTTACCTTCCTCTATACGCATCGAGAGAAGAAGGTCTGCCCCACGTACCCACCAGACATTGCCCTTCTCACATTGGACTCGAACAACTTTGGGTTATCCCTCAGCACTGCAGCTGCATCAGGGTTGAGGGGATCCTCGTGATTCGGTTCCTATAAACAAACACACTCAATTAGTGATATTGAAGGCACAAACCTTAAACTCTTCAAACTAGAAGATGAAGACGTACTGTGAACAGATGATACAAGCCGTAAATGACGGTGTTTATATTGAGGACAGGTTTCCAGTCTTCCCGGAGAATGTTAAGGCATACATTTCCTTCCAAGTCAATATTTGGATGGTAAACCTGCAATAGTTTGTTACGTTTGTGACTACCTCCAAATATTAAATGATTCAAAGAAATGTCCTCAAAGAAGTTCAGATAAACATTAATGAGAACTGAAGAACTTAAGCTTTTGATTACCTTCGTCTTGCATTTAACCTTTGGTGCATCATGAGGATATATGGGGGAAATTTGGAACGTGAATGTAAATATGCCACCACTGAAGACGGGCATTGAATTGGATGAAATAGTACATTACATACAAAATTGCATAAAATGCAGAAAAAAGTAAGATCAACAGAACATCTAATTAAAAAAAACAAAAAAATAACAATAATGGTAAACAAATTATTAGCATGAAGTAAACTTCTTAAAATTAACAGACTATAAAAAAACGTACTAATAAAGGAATACTTACGAGTAATATCCCTCATCAGGTCGAATTGTGACTTCAAAGTTCATCAGATCATCCTTGCCATTGGGAAATGACATGGTACATGTCTTAGGAAGGTTTAGTTCACTTATATCTACAAGAAAGAGAAACACCAAACAAAATGTAGCAGTCACACATGTATGCTATGAGTGAGTAAAGGAAAAACGACATTGCTTTGAATTGACATAGCAAGATGACAATTCTTGATTAGGTATTTAACTTTTATAGATCACAAGGGCAGTTGCTGGCCGAAAGGCAATTTATAAGACATAAAGCCTAAAGGTGAACCATAAGACCACGAAATCATGACTTAACCAAAGCTTGAAAATACTTGAAAACAGTCGGTAAGTACTTGAATTTTTTTTACTTTACCATAATATGATTAGGAGAAGAAAAAAAATTTGGTTCCAAATGTTTCTCTGTCACCCAGATGCTGAAGGGGGACTCTCTCTTCCTTTTTCCTGATAAGTTATGGGCAGTTATCTTATCAAATATTTAAAAAACACAGTCTGCCTTTTAACTCACCACAGACAACACAGATCATGTTCCCTTTTATTAACCACGGAGAATACAGATCATGTTCTTAGACTATCTATAAGACTTGATTACTGACTTGGGCCAAATTTAGCAGTCACTCACACTGCAAACTTTAAAACCCACGTATCACAATCAATACCTTTATGGAGTCGTAGTTCTCCTGCACTTTGCTTCTTGACCGGAGGCTTCCCATTAGAGTTCTCAGCAAGTTCTCTCTGCTTTTCCTTTACCTTAAACAATTTAATCATAGTCCCTGCCAAAATAGGAAGTCAAGTACTATTTTGGCATCCGAGGATATTACTTTGAAATGAATCATTCAAAAGCAACTACCGGATAATAATCCTTCATATAAAAGTTCAGAAGTAAACTTTCTAAACAGCAGGTATGAAAATACCAGATAAAAATACTTGGTATAAAAGTTCAGAAGTAAACTTTCGATGAACAACAGGTATGAAAAAAATATTAAAAAGGAAAAGGAAATGTTAGTTGGTCTTAAACTAAACTTTATCTCTTCGGTGCAAAAATTAGTTCTGAAACATTTAGTTCAGAAGAATCCAGCCAACTACATTCACTATCTTTTTGATAAATAAAGGACATTTATATACCAAAAACTAGATTGCTTCTAGCAGGACAAGCATGTATAAGGGCCTAGCTTTACCTACCAATATACATAGGGCCATAGGGCAGCCTTACGTATCAAATATACATAGAGGCCTAGCCTCTCCCTAATCTCCCAAATCTTTTCTACTTGCAGGTATTCAACTAAATGCATTATAGAAAAATAAATCCTCCCTCTTTTATCTATTAAAAAAATAATAAAATATCAACCATCTACAATCACAAATATTCAAGCTGCGTGCATTAAGAAAGTTCTATATATGACAAGGTTAAACCTTGGAAGGTGGTGCAATAAGGCAAGTTTGTTCGGACTTCGGACGGTACAAGTGGAATAATATGTTTTTCAAAATAATAACTCTCATGTCTAAATTGAAATCACTTAGGAAAGAACTTGAATATACAGTTTTTTCAATTTTTGATGATTCTTAGTAAAGAGAAATCTTAGGGAGAATCGGATTTGTTTTTGGTCAAAGAATCTTTGATAGATCAAGGAGTCGGTACTTCTGAGCAGCTTATTAAGGGCCCTCTTTTTACCACTCAAATAATATCCTGCACGTAATTATCCTCCTGTTTATTTAATGGGCTCCCTTTTTCTTTTTAATAAGTTAATGGACCCTCATTTTCACCACTTACAATAACTTCGCACCCAAGTGCCCCCCCCCCCCCTTTCCCCTTTCCCCTTTCCCCTTTTCTTTTCTCTTCTATCCTTATGCCTCATTATTAACCTAGACGTATATATGCTAAAATCAGCTGCTGCACTGAATTAGGTTTGGTAGGGGAGTGACTGATTTGAACACCGCATGACATTCAAACTCTCTCTCTCTCTTTAGATATGGTCAAATCAGCTGCTGCACTGAATCAGGTTTGGTAGGGGCGTGACTGATTTGAACACCGCACGACATTCAAACTCTCTCTCTCTGTATATATATATATATATATATATATATATATATATATATATATATATATGCTAAAAGCAGCTGCTTCATTGATTCACCGAATCAGGACTTGAAGGGGGGAATGACTGATTTCAACATCAAATAAGATTCAATTAGGTTTGTCACGACTAATCCTAGTTAAGGTACACATTTTCCGATTATTCTCTCACTTTCTTATATATATATAGAGCAAAGATCTATATGGTAAAAGCTGTTGCAGCAAATCAGGACTGGAAGGGGTGTGATTGATTTGATACCAAAGAGATTCGGTTTTTTGTTTTTTTTTGCGACAAAGCCTAGATTAAGGTATATATTTTCACACATCCACACACACACACACTTACTTGTAAATCCGACTATTAAGAGTTGAATTTTGTAAAGCAGATTCTCCGATCAAGATCCCGATCGAGAACAAATCCTTTTTGAGAATTGTGTCACCGGAAGGAGGGCTAGGGGTAACCAATTAATGGTAAACCTTATCTACACTATGACCACTAGTAAAGAAGTCTCTAACTCCATTCCAGGATCCTCCACAAGATTTCAACACTAAATGCTACCAGATACCACTCCTACCTACCATCCTAACTTTCAAACTCCAATAAGCAAGTTACGAAATTTTTCATCAATTACACAAATGAATCAAGAGTAATCTAGGGGTCTGAAATGACATGACATTATTACATTGGTTAACAACATCACTTGTGATTGGCCATTACTCAGGAATAAGTAGCAAGAATTTTTTGGAATACATTACATCATTAAAGGAATGCTTGCTTATTCGTATAGTCAAAGTTTACCAAGAGAGAAACAGAAATATATGTCACAATACTTTAAACCCCAATAGCTTTCTCTATTATCTATTATCTATTGATAGAATTTCCAGTAAATTAACTGAATTCTCAGACTGATAGATGAGCTAAGAAGCAAAAAATTAGTAAAACAAAAATATCAAAACATCCCAAGACAATTCCATTCACCATTCCTACCTACTCAGCCTCAAAATAACCCCAAAATCAAAATCCATGAAGAGCAGAAACATTAGAAGATAACCCAAATAACATACATCATGGTCAAGAAAATTAAATATCAAGCTATAAAAAGACAAATTAACTCAATTAAACCATTCATTACACTCATTATCTGCTTTTGAAACACCACCTTTAGGTATTAGATTAAAAAAGTACAATCCCAAGAAACCCCATGAAGCTCAGATCAAAACAACCCATAAATCACAATTAGGAAAGCCTAAACAGTCGAAATTTATCATAGGAAAAAACCATAAGATTTACCGTAGAAGATATAGGATACAAATCTAACAATTAACCGATCTGATTAAAAATCCAAATTCATATCCATATATACATGTGAATTAAATACAGTAAACATGCAAGGAAATATACATGGAGAAAAATGAAGTTAACCTGTTTGATGAAAAGCCGAAGAGAAGCAGACAGATTTTGAGGGTTCCGGTAGTCTTTTTTATTTGAAGAAGAAAATGGATGAGAGAGAATCTCTCAGAAAGGAAGCTGAAAGCGAGTCTACTTTTTACAAAGGCTTTTATATTCTTATAATTTCCTCTTTTTGCGCTTTATGTTTTTTATTTAGGAAACCCATATTTTCACACGCTATTTTTTTGATATTTTTATATAGTTTTTTTTGTATATAATAAATTTTATTTTTTTAAAAAAAATAATATAAAAATATTAAAGATATATATATAAATAATACTCTTCATCATTTATTACTCTTTTTGTCTAAATTTACTTATTTTAATTTAAAAATATACGTACATTAAGAAAGCAAATTTATCTCTAAAGTACTTATTTTCACTACACTATTATCATTTTTTATTTTAATTACTCTCCTAATTTTTTTTAAAATAATAAAACAAATGAGAGAGAGATGAAAAAAAATAAGTATAATTGTATTTTTAATATCAAAATCAATATTGCTATTTTTTTTTAGTATATGTTACGTAGTTTTTAATGATTTTTTTATAAAGTTAAATAAGAATAGTATTTAAAAATAAAGTCAAAAAATAATATTAAAATAATAAAAAGATAAATAAATTTGAATAAATTAAAAATAAAAAAATTTAGACGAAAGAAATATTATTCTATGTTTTATTGCTGTCCTTGTGCAGTGTTTTCTACCCAATTCTTTTCTCTCTATTTTGTGTGGCTTTTGCGGGATTTAGCTTGGTGAGTCAGCCTCGTGTAGTTATTTGCACAAAAATTGTACTCTCCCAATTGTCATTTGATATCCCATGATCAAAAGGAACCATAGAAGGATAATTATAACCACAAAATGAGGATAGAACACCAAGTTTAAACCCTAAAAACCTTCGCTAAATTTAGGGAAATCGAATTTTGGGATTTAGAAATTGTGACTGGTTTAATTTTGTATTATTTTTTTCTTTTAACTTTTATAATATTTATTCAAATATTTTTTTTTACATGATTCAGTTATTTAGATATAATTTAGATGTATGTAAATATCAAGATTGTTATTTACTTGTATCTAAATTATACCTAAATTACTAAATTCTGTAAATATATATATATATATATATATATATATATATATATATATATATATATATATATATATATATATCCGAATAAATATTATAAATATTTTAGGAGTCAAAAGAAAAAAAATAATAATTTGGACCGATCACAACTTTCGGTCCCCCTAGAAGGACTCTAAAGGTTTTTGAGTGATTCTAGGGAGCTCGGTCTTAGTAGTCAGTCATATTTTTTCTTTTGACTTCTAAAATATTTATAATATTTTTTTTGATATTTTTTTTTATAAAATTCAGTAATTTAAGTGTAATTTGAATACACGTTGTGAGCACATGAATAAAATTAGGGTTAACATTGAATGAACTAAAACAAAAACTAACGAATAACGAACAAACGGACAACCAATGAATGAAGACCGAAAAAGACGGAACGAAGACCCCCTAGGGTTCGCCCCCCTCAGGTTCGTTCCCATAGGGTGGACCCCATTGGGGTGATCTTTTCCAGTCCCGTGATGCATTTCTTTGACAATGAAATTGATTTATTCAAGCTTTATAGACATTATACAATCTTAAATGTATAATTTAAGATGTGTTGTCGTGAGTCCCGAGGCAGAAGACTCATAAAAATAACTTGTATTGGAAATCGGTATGATTCTGAGAATTCTATAACGTGTTACCCTAGTAGTTGCTCACTGGGTCTTCTCCCTTATCCAATATTTCAACCAATTATATATCTTTTGCGGGTTTCTCGCCTCCACTATAATTACGAACCCTAACCCTAGCAAGGTACACAATTTTTGTGCCTACACATGTAAATAATAGTGTTATACAGGTTGTACAACACTGTAAAACCCTGACTTTTATAAAATACAAATTTAATTTTTTTTTTTTATATATTTTCTTCTTAAACAGTAAGTTGATAAATTGACAAAAGTTAAAGTTTAAAAAAATATTTTGTGCAAATTTTATCTTGTCGGAAAAATATTTATTTTGTCGGGAAATATTCGATTTGTATGACGGGATCGAAATTACCAAATATTTGTTGATCCCACAACGAAATATTGTCGGATATTGAAAATGAAATATGTAACCTTTTTAAATAAAAATGATCAACAGTACTATCACTTTTAACTGTTAAAATAACCAGTGATAAAAGAATAGTAGCACACGGTATTGCAAAGTATTTCATCAATAATTGTCATTGCGTAGTATTTTACATTATTGAATCAATAATTATCATTACAGAGTATTTAACTTTATTGAACCAATAATGGTCACTGTAGCATATACACAGTAATTTATATTATTGAATTGATAGTTGTCTCGGTAGCATATGCACAACAATTCGTATTATTAAAATTAATAATTGTCACAGTAACTTATTCTTTTCTTATCTTTATTTATTATTGTTATCACTGCTGTGACGTTAAATTAATTGTTGTATTTCATAGTTAGTTGATTTTTTGGTATATTTTTGCTTATATTATGAGTCTTTAACTCAAAAAGTCAACTACACTGCATTTATAATAATTAGTCATAATAATAAATAATTATGAATTATTGTTGAATAATTGAATCAATAAAGTTATTTATTTTATAATAATAAATTATATAAAGTTATTTACTTTTATATAAATTATGTAAAGTTAATTATTTTATTATGATATATTATATAAAATTATTTGTTTTATATATAAAGTTAGTTGTTTTATATATAAAGTTAGTTGTTGTTTTATATATAAAGTTAGTTATTTTATATATAAAGTTAATTATTTTATTAAATGAATGATATATATTAAAAGAAATCTGAAATGAATGGTATAGATTAATGAATGGTTTAGATTAAAGAAATCTTAAAAGTTGAAATGTGTGATATGGATTAAACATTATCTTGAAACATATGGTTTAGATTAAATTAAAAAATCTGGGATTACGATAAGATTTTTGGCTATAAATAGAGACATTAACTTAAAGATTTTTCATAAACTTCCTTATTTATTATTTCTTTCACTCTCTAAAAATTACTTTGTGTAAGTTCTCTCTAAGTGTGCTTAAGCTATCGTGTGTATTTGTGAAGATCCGTAAGAGTACAAGCATTGTTCAAGTAAGTTTTTTTAGAATAGTTAATCAAGTAACCACACACATTACACGGTGTTTATAAATCTTCCTTTAGAAGATTCATTTTAAAAAAAATTCGCTTGAAGATTATTTTGAAATAATATTTTCAAAAACTATTTTGAAGTTTATTATACTTTATTCTGTATACTACACAAATGTTTACTATCAAATTAATTTTGATGATTTCACACGAATTGGTATACACCATGAAATTTATATGTGTTAGTTACTAAATTATAAATATATAAGTTGATCAACTTCATATAAATCAATATTCAGTTACGTGTTAATGTAAGGGATATCTTCTTTTTTTATACTCTTAAACTTACTATGGTAAGTATTATTCGGTAAAATTCCTAAAATGATTATATGTTCATTAAAAGTTTGCGCTTCATTTAATATCATTTCACGTGAACCTTCTTATTTACTTAAACATTTCTATTGAACTTCAACCGTTATTTTGAATTATGGATTTTGAATATCATTCTTGAATTTAAGTCTACATCATGTTGACAATTTGGACATTATTTAACTCATAACAAAATATCATGTTATTCTATTTATTATTTATATCTCTGTTGTTATTCTAATCATCAATAATCAAGTTGTTATGAATATTTGTGGCTTGTGGTACAGATGATAGAATAAAGACGATATAATGGTGGTGTGTATTTTAAGACACGTGATGAATGTTCTCTTTAATCTGGAGCAAATAAGAACTATTGTTGATATGATCATGACCAGTGGTGTTTCTGATGATAAAAGTTGATGATATTTTTCTTAAAAAAGAGAATCTAGTGGACATCATAGTCTACATGATTCTTCTAATGGATTGTTCATTCCGCTGCTATTATTAATCTAAAACTTGTTATTTATTATATTCAATCAAGAACTCAACTGTTGAAAGCTAATGATAATTTACTCATTGTTATCTTAGTCATGATATTTCTTTACCGGGCTATTTGAGCTCACCCTTTCGTTTGTTTTCTTGTTCTTCAGGAAATGAGAGAGTAGCTGGGTCTAATTGGGGGATAGAGTGAAGGCTCGAGTAATAGCTGTAGTAGTCTTTACGTATTGTAAAATAGTGTAACAATAATAGTGAATAGTTAGTTGTATATTATTGAGCTCTATATTTTTGTACTATGTACTATTTTATAATAGTTACTTGTGTATTTTTGGCATCTTAAATTGGGTTGTGTAGGTCTAGATTTGGGGGCATCATAAACACTATTATTTACATGCATCTAAAATACACCTAAATTACTGAATTTTGTAAAAAAAATTTGTTATAAAAATTATTATAAATATTTTAGAAGTCAAAAGAAAAAAAATTAGGACTGATCACAACTTCTAATCTAAAAAACCGATCCCCTAAAAATTTTGTCTAGGAAAGGATTCGGCTCCTCTTATCACTATATATATATATGTATACTAGTAATTATCCGTGCCTGAAGACACGGTATAACAAAAAATTAAATTAAAATTAAGAAAATATATTATTATTAAGAAAATTATAAAATATAAATATTATAAATATTATAAATATTATTATTATTATTATTATTATTATTATTATTATTGTGATGACCCAAAATTTGGGTTCTATAAACTCGAGTTTGGTTCTTCACTGTACAATACTAAATAACATTTAAAATATAATCTTTAATTAAACATCGCGGAGTAATGCATAAAGATCCTTATAAAAAGGTTACAATCCCAAGGTCGACGAACCTTAACATAATAGTACATATCTTAAGGGATTACAAAAGATTTACAAAAAAAATTACATATAAGCAAATTAAGTTAACATGCATTAAGCTATTCTATACTTTGGCTTTTCCCTTGTCTTTGTCCGTTTTGGAGCATTCGGGCTTAGCTGAAAAATAAGTCATGATATAGCAAGAATGAGCAACTAGCTAGCTCAACAAGTTTAAGAACAGATAATAGAAGATATATTATGCTTGAATAAGAAATAACATCAAGTGTTTCAACAATAGATAATAATTGTGAAAGAACAATAATCAATCTTTTAATGTAAAAGAAAGGATTGACTATTTACTGTTGAGTGGTCTCTAAGGACCATGAACTGCTGCTAAATGTAGAACATACATATATATATCTGACACCTTGATAGTTTGGTACGCGAAGGGATCAACCTCTTGTATCCTATGTATATGCATAACATTCAGATATCTTACACAACGGTTAATTTCCCGACAAAAATAATTCCCTTATATAGGGTTGTTCGTTCTTAGTCTTACAATAAGAATCCGCACCTACCAAGGGTTTGGATAAGCTTTTAAAATATTCAATTTGATAAATTTAAACATGTATTGTTTAGCCGAAACAATTAGCTTAGACACTCTTAAATAATTCTTGAATTAATGAATTATAAAGCTTACAAATGCACCAAGTGCAAATTCAATAATAATATCGATGTGGAATAACTTTAAATAATTAAACCACTTAAAGTTCTGACAAATAAATACAAGTGTAAAAACTTGCTCAACGATAATTTAATGAAGTTAGAGAACTTGCTCAATATAAAATTTGAGTAAGGTTAATGAACATGCAAAAATAAATACAAGTTAAAAGTCAAAGAACTTGCCTTGTTTGTTGTCTACTGCTAATCAATTCAATTTACTATCATTTGATTAGACCTAACAATTTATCAAGTTGATCTTTCAATTAGTATTATATATACATTCATATGATAACCTCTATACATATTACACATCTAACACTTAACCAAATAATTATATAGTTAAGGGTATATAAACACGTAGAAAATATTATCTTCACTTGATAATATTTTAATCACATAAAATCTATATTAATTATTTAATATAGTTCAAACTCTTATATAATATTATTAATAATCTAATAATATTTAATTAGTCTTATAATATTATTAATCATTTAATAATATTTTATTAACCTTCTAATATTATTAATCATTTAATAAAATTTTATTTATCGTATAATATTATTAATCATTTAATAATATTTTATTTACTTTATAATATTATTAATTATTTAATAATATTTTATTCATATTCTAATATTATTAATCATTTAATAATATTTTATTGCCTTATTAATATTATTAATTACTTAATAATATTTTATTCATATTCTAATATTATTAACCATTTAATAATATATTAATCATTATCTAATATTATTAATTATTTAATAATATTTTTTCATTAGCTAATATTATTAATCATTTAATAATACTTTATTGACTTTATAATATTATCAATCCTTTAATAATATTTTATTCATTTTATAACTTTTTATTAATTTATTTATATTATTAATTATTTAATAATATTTATCCTCTTTTACCTATTAATTTAACTTTCGTAATGTTTAAATTACTTTTATTGGATCTAAAAATAATAAAATAATTTATAAAATATTTTTTATTTTTTAACCCGAGCTAACCTGACCCTGTCCAGAATTAATTTTTCAAACTGTCTGGTTCGCCGCTGTGACGATGAGGACCACTGCTACGGCGGTGACTTGTAGAAAGTTTTACAGTTGCGGTGATGGGATTTACCGCTGCAGCGGTGGCTGAATTTTTAATCATAGGGTGTTTCACCGCTGTGGCGGTATCTCTGTTTTTCAAAACTCTAATTTTTTAATTTTGATTTTTTTTGTTCAACTTGCATAAAATAGAATCCACACATCCAAATGACACCAAATCAGTGTTGTTATCTTCTTAACTTCTTGTTTTACAACATTTCATGGTTCGATCACATTTTTGAAAACTTTTTGACATGAAATTTAAGATCGAACCACCTAGGGTTTTAAAATAGACATGTTTTGCGGTAAGAGCCATAACTTCTTTGTTTTTCCATATTTTTGAGAGATTCAAGTTGTGTTTTCTTCATAACTCATACATACAACTTTCTAGCCATAGAAATCACATATCTAACTTGTACATTTTAAACTACAACATTAAATAGCACATGCTCAACTAGAGTTTTACCGGTAAAGTTCAATATAGACTTTTCTTCCGTTTATAAGTATACAATACATACCAAAACATGATTTAAACATATCAAATCATGAATCTACCAATATATCATAGTTTTAAACTTCTAGATCATCAAAATAACTTTTGATCGATTAAAAATATTTTTTAACCATATAAAACATATATAGACTACAAAAATAAAATAAAGAGAAGACAGAACACTTTTAAACCTTATGCTCTTGGATGTTTTTCTTCTCTTTGCTAGAAACTTTGTTAGTGACTCCACCTTGATGAATCTCTAGCAATTTTTTTGATGAAATCTCAACTCACAAGTGTTTGCTTATTTTTCTCTCAAAGGAGCTCTCTATTTTCTCTCTAGAAATGCTATAGAAATGAGTAACCAACACAACAAAGGTGTTGAACATTCTATTTATAGAACTTGGGTAATTATTCATTAACCTTCCTAATCAACTAGGATTGGTCAATTTAGGAGCTAAATGTGATTACTATTGAAGTGAAAGACATTGTGAACGACAAGGTGAATGACTAGGGTTGATGACCAACTAAGACAAAGTGTGTGAATGAAGCAATTGAAGCAAAACAAGCCACCCCTAAGTAGGCCTTACAAGTGCCGGTCAAAATTGAATTTAATCCCCCATTTTTGGTTTATTTTTGTTGCTTTAATTATACATATATACACCTATATATATACACAACTATATATATATATATATATATTGACCAATACTTTGACTTTCTATTGGGCTCCACTTTGGACCTAGGAATAAAATAAGTTGGGTTCATCCATTTAATTTAGTTGAGCTCAATTTAATTATTTCATTGGGCTAATATTAAATAACTTATGTTACATTTAATTAAATCAAGCATTGGGCTAGTTTAATTATATTATTATATGGATCAAGGGTTAAATTAATTATATGGACTACTAGGTAAATTTATTTGACCTAGTTTAATACCTCATTTGGACTTATAATATAATCCAGTTAAACTTGCTTTGATTAATTATAACACCTTACTTCATTACTTTAAATAAATACACACACACACACACACACACACACACACACACACACACACACACACACATATATATATATATATATATATATATATATATATATATATATATATATATATATATATATATATATATTCAATTATTTAATGTACAATTTAATTAATACAAAAATTTTAATTCATTGATAATTATGTAATATTTATTATTACAATAACATACAGAATTCGTGGTCATTACAATTATTATAGTTATTATTATTATTATTATTATCAGTATTATTATGGATATTATTATTATCAGTATTATTATTATTATCAGGATTATTATTATTATTATTATTATTATTATTATTATTATTATTATTATTATTATTATTATTGTTATTATTACTATTATTATTACTACTACTACTCTTATTATATTAATTATTATTATTATTATTATTATTATTATTATTATTATTATTATAGTGTAGAGGTGAATTTGATTTAGACAAAAAAAAATTGTGAGATGAAATGTGAGCCATTAAATTAAGTTAGAAGAATCTGAACCGTTTTTGTACTTTTAAATTCAAAATGGGTTCTATTTTATTATATAGATATACTCTATCCCAATTTCCTCTTTTCACTATTAGTCAAGAATTTGAGTCTTATTCACTGTTTAAAAGTATTTTAAAATGGGAGGTTCTCTAAATTATTCATATCAATTTATTAATTAAAGGAACAGGAACACAATTTAATTTTTTTTATGACATAATTGTTTAATTTACTTTTAGCTCATCATTAATGAAAAAAAAAGAAGATAAACTTTGTCAAGAGACTAAAGGTGATATATGATCTTTTTCCCTTTTTTTTTTTCTTACTATGTTAAACTGAATTTAATAACTTTAACTTTGCTAAGGTTAGATCCTAAGATCTCTTAGTTTTTCAAAAATAAACTTAACTACTGTACCAACGAGGTTTGGTGATCTTTTTCTTTTTCCCTATTGTCTTGTGCATGATCATATGTTCGAATTTATATGCTACTTATAATAAAGGTAGTCCTATAATTTCTCAAATAATAATGTAATAATATAAATTTCCCAAAAATAAATAAATATATATATATAAAAAAATTCTAAACTCGCCTTAATTCCTCTCCCTTAGACTTCCTTTAAATCCCGCGAAGTGTAATGTAACAATATTGGTTAAAAAAAAAGGGAGAGAAAAGAAAAACTTCCAACTCATAATTAACTTTATTTCAAAATTAAATCTACCGTCTCATTTGTTGTCCTATCTCATATACCGTTTTTCATATATTCTATATTCATTGCAAAATTAATTGTACAATTAATTAAATAAATAAAGATAGATGACAATAATATGTGAGATCGAAATAATATATATAAAACATGAAACGAGAAAGCAAAATTGAACTCCCCTAAAGGAAAGGCTTGAAAATAGTCACAATGATGTATTTAATTACCAAAAAAAAATAAATTGAACTCCCCTCTCTTCTCTTCTTTCTCTTTTATTATTTTTCATCCATAAACCACCACCTCCTTGATCGTATACCACACCTACCTTCATTTGCCTGAGGTTGACACTGTTGGTACTGATGCTGGCTAAGTTGAGCTTGACATGCTAGTCACTGAACTAGTAGCAATAGTAGCAACATGTGAGGATCTGTGACTAACCTTCAACAATAATAACAAAGTGGAAGAATTCCCACCACACCCTCTTCCTCTTGCCATATGAAGACAGAGAGAAGAAGAACATGGAGAGAAATATAGAGAAGATACAAAAGAGTGATGACTTGAAAGTTGACTTGGTAATACGTGACAAATATAATTAAGGTGTGCATTTTCTCTCATAAACATTATCAATAATTCAAATAGTAGGAATCATACAGTATTATTTTTCTCTTTATTTGTGCGCGACTGTTTGTGCATAACAGAATTAGAGTAATGCATTTTTCTCCATACAACCGGTATTTTGAATATATCAAATTGTTTTAAATCGGTTGATTCCATATAAAAAAAATCGATTCGATATATCAATTAATTCAATATCGGTTTAGAGTTTTGGAGTTTTGTATTTATCGAACCGTACTGGTTATACAGGTTTTTCTGTTATTATTATTAAATAATTAATTAATATTAAAATAATAATAATAATAATAATTTTTGGTATATATTCAGTAAAAATTGATACCAAACCGACATACCGATTCGATATACCTGATCCAATCGGTACCGGTATAGAGCCTTGAATAGTTTTTATACGGGTCCGATTCAATACTACTGAATGCACACCCCTGCATAGAATTCTTCTTAATGGAAATCAGAATCCTACAAGAAATAGAATATGGGTGTAACAAGAAAACTAATACTTTTTCATAAAAAATATTATATTTCAAATGGTTCTGCTCACTTGAATTTATGATTGGAACTAAAATCACATTTCTGATGTAAACTAAAATCACATTTCTCATGTAAATAATGATTTGGACCAACAAAATCATGGGGAATAAACTCACGTAAGAATATCATATTTCGATTTGAAAATATATTTCCCGTTTAAAAACTGTCCATGTCGTGATAGCATCTATGTTTAAAGTGACGAGAAAATAACAAATTTTCCCAAGCGATTATTATGCTTCTTCAACTATACTATGTAAAGGCAATATTATCACGATAGTAGCACCAAGTTGATTCTTCAAGAAAAACACATGTAGAATTCAAAACATATATTCCTCCACAAGCACAAATGGAATTCTTTCAAAGTTAGAAAATCCCCAAAATCCAAATTGTTGAAAAAATATCCATAACAATGCAGAGAATTTAAAACACTTGCACTATTTGACCTCTTAATATTGTTAAAAATTCAAATTTCCTGCGCTAGTATTATTCTATGCTTCAAAATGTATAAAAACATACACCATAACCATAATCCCAACTTTCCCAACCACCGTATCCCTCCCTAATTATCCCTATAAGCAATGTAATTTGCCAAAGCAATCAATGGAGCTGCTTTAACCGGATCAAAACCAGAAAGCGAATCCTTAGCTTCTTTATTCAATTTCTCAGCAAGTTCCCTTGATTTTTCTAGCCCCAAAAGTTTTGGATAGGTAGCTTTATCCACCATTAAATCTTTACCTGCAGTTTTTCCCAGTTCTTGGGAAGATTTTGTAACATCAAGAATATCATCCACTACTTGAAATAATAACCCAATACATCTAGCAAATTTCCGTAACTTCTCAACTTCTTCACTATTTCCACCACCCAAAATGGCCCCTAAAACTACGGATGCCTCTAGCAAAACTGCAGTTTTATGGATATGAATGAACTCAAGTTGGTCCAATCCAACGTTGGCATTTCCGGTGGAAATAATGTCCACCACTTGCCCTGCTACTAGACCTTCTGTCCCAATAGATTTGGCTAATTCACCCACCGCGGATAAAATTCTACCGGACGAAACCCTGGTTGTCGCTGTGGCGATATAATAAAAGGCGAAGGCCAGGAGGGAGTCTCCGGCGAGGACCGCCACGTCCTCGCCGTAGACTTTATGATTGGTGGGTTTTCCGCGGCGGAGGTCGTCGTTGTCCATACAGGGCAAATCGTCGTGGATGAGAGACATAGTGTGAATCATTTCGACGGCGCAGGCAGCCGGCATGGCGGCGGACTGGTGGCCGCCGACGAGCTCACAGGCGGCGATACAGAGCATGGGTCGGACCCGTTTTCCGCCGGCTAGGAGAGAATAACGCATTGCTTCGTGAATCATTGGCGGGTGTCTTACAGAAACTGCATCATCTAGAGCTGAATTAACGGAATTGGCTTTGGAAATCATGTAAGATTTGAAATTGAAGGTGGGGTTCTTCATTTCATCTTCGTCTGCAATGGGTTCTTCCTCTTTGGTGATTACAGCTGAAATGGAGCGTAATGAAATGGGTTTTTTGAGCTTGAGATTTGGGGAAATGGGTTTGATTTTCAAAGGGTTGTAGATTAAAGTACCAACGACAGATCTAAATTGGTGATTTGGGTGATTGAAGATTGAACAAGTTTGAACCCATGAATCTACCACATTCATCGACCTCATATTTGCTTTCTGTCTGTATTATAATGGTGGAATGGTGGTCGGCTTGGGGAATAAGAAATGGATACATGATAAAGCTATTAAAGGCAGCACCAAGACATAATGGGAAGCGCAACAGATAGCGTTTTGGATCGTGATCGCGATTTTGTCTAGGTGGGAACATGTGACCAGTCACAAATTTGGGTTTAAAAAAGAAACAATTATTTAATTTGGATATATTGTCATTATTACATTATTCATCCCATCTTTTTAATTGACATTTCGGGGAAAAAAAAATATATTCTTACGTTTTAAATTATAAAATTAATATTAATTTAAAAAAAATTAAATAATTTTAAATTTAAAATAAAGATAAATTTATTTAATTTATATCGATATAATTAAAAAAAATAATAAATTATTTTAAAAGTACTATTAATTATAAATTTTATTGTTTTAAAAATTTAAATAAATCATATCAATTTTAAATTAAAAAAGATTATAAATTAAATTTTTAAAAATTAATAGTGATCTTATAATTTAGAACGGATGAAATATAAATTAAAAAATATAATTATTTCTTTAATTGATCAAATTCAATATTATTGTTTTAAAATTTATCATAAAGATGAAAAATAAAAAAAAAATTAATATTTAAGAATAATACAAAAAAATTAAGTTATTAATTCCTTGTCGAAACATACAAACAAACAATTGAAGCAAATTTTTTTCTTTGAAAAAACAGATAAAAAGGGAACACGTGGATTATTACGGTATATATATATATATATATATATATATATATATATATATTGACTTTTTCTTGCCAGTGCAATTAATAATTTTTTGACAAGTCCTTGTGGTGTGTTACACGGACGAAAGCATGTCCCCAAATCACTAACGACCTAATAAACACGCAATCTATGTTCTTACTTGGAAAAAACAAAACATAAATTAACATATGCTGAAAATAGCTGGAATGCATGAGATGTACAAGTAACAAGAATATTTAATAGAAACAGATATTTTTATAAAAAAAATTAATATTTTAATAATATTTTATTTATATAAAAATGGGCCTTATTTATTATTCATATGAGTAAAATCTTATAAAAATATTAATTTTTTTTATAAAAATATCAATCCTCTATTTAATACTCATGGTCACTAAGATTATTCCCTCTCTTACCGTGTCCTTTCTCTCTATGTTAATGGACAAATCTACATGTACAATATTTAAATATAAAATCAAATATTACATTTATTTTAATTATTAAAAAGTGTGACATGACATAAATTTTAATATTATATTTTATTTTTTAATAATTAAAATAAATATAATATTTGAATGTTGTGTACTTATATTTATTCTACATTAATTCTCTCTCCCGTCTATACTCTTCTCCTTAGATTAAAATAAATTAATATGTTATCTTTTCATCCATTTAAATCTCTCTTTTTTAAATTAAGATAAATTATTATAATAAATTATAACATTTAAAAAAAAAAACAAGAATATTTCATCTGTTCTCAATAACGCTCCCTTCTATCAACATAATATATATATAATATCTAATTAAATCACAGGAAGAGTTAAAATTTGATATTAGATATTGGACATAGAATAATTAAACAGCGAATTACAAAATTTCCCTGTCTACACATATGAGAAAATTACACTTCTCAAAATTGATTTCAAATGGATAATTGAAAAAAATCAAGAATATTCGCAGCCTTTGTTTTAGGCTATAGAAAACAAGACACTTTAGAATTTGAAGTTTTTATTAAAATATATATATATATATATATATATATATATATATATATATATATATATATATATATATATATAAACCTCCAGTAATGCATTGGCTTGAAAATTCAAACCCACCCTAATGGAGTCATGGATAGCCCTTGAGACACCCTGGCCTAAAGTTGTCAAATGCATTTTTATTTCTTCTTATTTTTCACATTGGACATGTAGCTTAGTTTTATGGCCTATTGTGAACTGTGGAGGATGAATTAGTACGAAGTAGAACTGTTAATGGATATATTTTTATGCGGATATAGGTGTATTGGTATTGGTATTTATGTTTGAAAATTAATTTTAATATCTATATTTATATTTGTATTTGATGAATATCTAATATAAAATATTTATATTTGTATTCAATGGACAATATTCGAATACGAATATTATTTTAGTATTCGTATTCAAATATCCGCATCTCCGTATCTGTATATACATTCATTCAAAATAAAATTTTAAAAATTCAAATTTTTTTTTAAATTCTTACACAATGTTAAATTAATAACCAAAAAAATATTTACTTAATCAACTAATAATTAAAAATAATGTATAATTAACCAAATAAAAATAATAAAACTAGATATAATATTCATATGTAATTTTTTATATATATATCATAAGAGATGTATAATCTATTGATATGAATATTTTCCTATATTGTATATCAATATTAAATGAGAAATTTATACATGTATGTATTTGTGTATATGAACATATAATTAGCTAGGGGTGCAAAACAGTCAGTTTGGTCGGTAAAAAAATAACCAAACTATTTAAGTCAGTTATAAAAAATTAAAAACCAAAACTGTCTAAATTTTGACTCTGTAATTGATTATCAGTTTATTCGGTTATCGGTTAAATTGGTCGGTTATTAAAACTTAAACATAAGAAAAGAGTTAATTATTAAAACTTAAGCATACGCGGTTAAATTTAAAATATTGTATTCGAATTATATTTAAAATAAAGTGTGTATATCATTATACATGTAATGTAATCGTGTAACTAATTGTCATAACTAAATTAAATTTATTAAATCTTAAGTTTCATAACTAAAATAAATATTTATTAGAAAAGTGTATAAATTATATTATAATTTTAAATTGTTCGGGTAGTTCGGTCTGTTTCAATTTTTTGCGAAGTCAAACCGAAATCGGCCAAATTAGTCTCGATTTTTCAATTTTACAATGTTCAGTTTTTCGGTTTTGTGCTTTTTTATTTGAATTTTTAACTGTTCGATTTTGTCCGGTCGATTTTGTGACGCCCCCAAATCTAGGCCCACACAGCCCAAACTTGAGTCGTCAAAAGACTACAACAAAATTATTACAATGAAATACAACGTACAACAATACAGTGGATAATACAACACAACTAAGTCTTCATTATTATTGCCACACTATTTTATAACACGTGAAGACTATGATAGCTATCCCCGCACTCTCACTCCATTCCCCGGCTAGACCCCGTTACGTTCTCATCTCCTGTTGAAAAACAATGGAACGAAAAGAAAGGGTGAGCTCAAATAGCCCAGTAAGAAATATCATGACTAAGATAATGACGAATAATTTATCATTAGCCTTCAACAGTTGAGTTCTTGATAGAATACAATAGACTACAAGGTTTATATCAAAAACTGTAGTTAAATTCTTAAACAACGTTCAGATCAATAATAGCAGCGGAATGAGCAATCTATTAGAAGAATAATGCAGACTATAATGTCCACTCGCTTCTCTTTTTTGTAAAAATATCATCAACTTTTATCATCTGAAATACCATTAGTCATGATAATAAAAATTCACAGTTCCTGATCATAATCATGCAGATCAACAGTTCATATTTGCACTACGGGCCAAAGACATTTAATATAACACCAACGGTCATGATTATACCAGATTCAGCCTTTGGTAATAATCATACCAATCAACAGTTCATCTTTGCACTACGGGCCAAAGATATTCAATAAGCACCAACGGTCATGATTATACCAGATTCAGCCTTTGGTCATAATCATACCAACCAACAGTTCATCTTTGCACTACGGGCCAAAGAGAACATTCACCACGTGCCATAAAAGACACCGAACATATGTATCGCCTTTAACCTAGTATATCGCCTTTAACCTATCATCTGTTCAACAATTATATCACATCTGTGCCCCCGGCCACAGATATTCACAACAGCTTGATTCTTGATGATTAATACAAATAACAGTGATACAAATGATGAACAGGAGAACAGGATAAACAATAAGTATCAGAAGTTTATTTTGTGCAGATTCAAATAATGTCCAAATTGCCAACATGATGTGGAGTGAAATTTAAAAATGATATTCAAGATCCACAGTTCAGAATAACGGTTACAGTTCAATAGAAAGGTTCACGTAAATAGGAAGGTTCAGTTGAAATAATGAAGTTCAACTATTATGGAACATATAATATTTTCAGGAATTATAGAAGCAATAGTTCCATAATAAGTTTCGATTTAGGAGTATGAAAGAAAATAATATCCCTTACCGTAGCAGGTTTGATTAACAAACGGTGAAGGAAATTAATATCCCTTACCATAGTAAGTTTGAATAATGGAAGATGAAAAAGATGGTATCCCTTATGAGTATAAAGGAAAATGATATCACTTACGAATATGGAATAAAAGTGTCATGTGATAATTCGTGTAGACAAATTATTTCCACACGAGACAAATAAAAAGGGTTATTCACCAACAGGCGATAATCCGCGCCGTAAGGTTATTCCCATCAATTTGAATACGAATAGTTATTCACCAAACAGGCGATAATCCGCGCCGTAAGGTTATTCCCATCAATTTGAATACGAAGAGTTATTCACCAAACAGGCGATAATCCGCACCGTAAGGTTATTCTCAAAGATTAATAAGGAATGAATACAAAAGGTTATTCACCAACAGGCGGTAAACCGCGCCGTAAGGTTATTCCCACAATTTAATACATGGAAGTAAATGGCACAAGAAAGAAACGATATTATTTTCGAGAATCAAAGAATGATAATCCCTTCAAGTAAGAAAGAAAATAATATCCATTTATGATGATGAAAAGAATGATACCCCTTACCGTAGTAAGTTCGAATACGAAAGAAGATGAAAGAATATGATATTCCTTACCTTAATACGTGACTGGATATTGATTTAAATGAGGTTGATCAACCTATATTTTTATAATAAAATTAGTAATTACCACATATAAATTTCAAGGTGTATGATAATTCATATATTATGAACTATCAAAATTATATATATTTAACATAATTTTTGTAGTATAATATAACAACTTTAAAATAGTTTTTAAAATAATATTTCAAAATAAATCTTCCAAAGAAAGCTTTTATAAATAAATCTTCTCAAAGAAGAGTCTTCTAAGGGAAGATTTGTGAATACCGTGAAAAATAGGAATTTATGAAATTACTACTCTTTAATAAAAGACTTACTTGAAAAATTCCTGCACTCCTTTTGGCTTTCAAACTCTCAAAATAACCTTACTATTCTCAGAGAAAACTTATAAAATTCTTATAGAAAAATTTTATGTTTTAGGTGTGATTTTTCTATTCAGCTGAGCAAGCTATTTATAGGAGAAAAATGTTACTATGCGCGGTAGGTGGGTTGGCGTGCTGCATGCCAACCTGAGAATTCAGCAGCCGCCCACGCCAAAAAAATTCAGCAACTTTGCAATTCATTTCTCATGTGGGCCCCACATGGGCCCCACATGTTACTATTCACGTTACTATTCACGTTACTATTCACGTCACTATTCACGTTACTATTTCAAATAGTAAAATTAATTATTTTATTTTTTATTTATTTATTTATTTATTTATTCTTCCTGTGAGTCCAACATATAAAATAATGTTACCACAATAATGCAAGAAACACGTTACATATTTTTATTAATTTAATAATATAAATTATAGTGTATTTGCTACTGTGACAATTATTAGATTCAATAATTTTAAACTACAGTGCACCAACAATTATTGACTCGATGATATGAAATACAGTGTAATGACAATTATTGAATCAATAATGCAAAATACTGTGTAGCAACAATAACTGAATTGATAATATAAAATATTATGCAGTGACAATTATTGATGAAATGATGCGTAACAGTTACGGTGTCAATAATATGAGACACTGTGCAATACCGTGTGCTACTGTAGAGTACCGCATGCTACAGTAAAATACCATAAATTACCGTATGCTACTATTCTTTTTATCACCGGTATTTTAACAGTTAACACCGTTGACTATTTTTATTTAAAAAGGTTACTTCTGTCGTTTTCTATATCCGACAAATATTCCGTTGTGGGGTCCACAAATAATTTGTTATTTCGGCGCCGTCGTACGGCCCGAATATTCCCCGACAAAACGAATATTCCCCGACAAAAAGAATATTGTCCGACAAAATAAAATTTGCACATAACATCCTTCACTTTCAATTTTGTCAATTTAACCATTTACTGTTTCAGGAAAAATATATATGAAGAAAAATTAAATTTTGTATTTCATAAATTCGGGGTCTTACAGATTTTTCAATTTTTTTCGATTTCTTTTGCACCCCTATAATTAGCAATATATATACTGATATTACGGATACATATATTAACAGATACGAATATGCTTATATCTGTATTCGCTTACACAAATACGAGTAATATTCATTTTGGTACGAATACGAATAATATTTATTTTAACGCAAATATAGATACAATTTTTCAGAGTGAATATAAGATATTTTAAATTCCATTTACAACCCTAGTATGAAGTGCTACAGCTAGACAGGTAATGCAATGATTACAAAAGAAAGTTACAAAAAATTGCATATAAAATGATGTGTTGGATTATAATTAGTTGATATTTCACTATCCATAAGTGGGTCCAATAATTATAACCAATTATTATCATACACATCATTTATATATATATATATATATATATATATATATATATATATATATATATTGTATCTAAACTTTTGCCACAAAAATATTATTATAATTAGATATATATTGACAAACAATGATTTCTTATTTAAGTAATTGTTAATTGGTTACTAATATTATTTACTTCTTATAATAAGAGTTTCATTTTTCTTAAAAATATTTCTTCAAATGAGATTTGATTTTTTATGTCAACTAAATGATAAATACTAATTTTAATTGAAACTAAATTTATTTTTTTTATCAAGGACAAATTTGTATGATCATGTCATCTTTTGGATGATTTTCTAAGTGAATAGTTTTTTCTTTCTACTTCACTATATTAACACATATTTTCTAATTAGTATGTTTACTACTTTTAGTAAATATTACTCTCTTATTCATAAAAGAGTTCCATTGAATAAAAATGACACAATATCCTTAATTTTATTATAATATTTTATTATTGTGACACTACTATTAATTTGTTTTTAAGGTGTAAACACATAACAAAAATATATTTTTAAATCAAAATTTATTTTTAAGTTTTAAATATTTTTTAGCAATTTTTTTTTAATATTTATAAATTTTGTAAATAATTTTTTTTTTTTTGAAATAAAGAGAATGATAAAAAAATAGAACAACTATCCAAATATATGGAAGTAATATTTTTTGGTAATATATAGAAGATGCATGTCATAAATTTTTGCTATATATGTGGAAAGGGGTTTGATCCCAAGCCTTTTGTTTTGCGAAGGGGTGGTCCTACCATCCGGCCAAAGGCTTTGGTGGACATGTCATAAATTTTGTATAATGTGTAATAGATTCCTATTGTATTTTTCTTTTCTTATTTTACATTTAGATCAAAAAAAAAAAATATCGATAAAATCTTAATCTTATGACATTTAGGTCTCAAATTTGATTTTTATTTATAAGTTTATTTTTTATGTTTGATAGTGTGATAATGTATTTAATTATGAAATTAAATTACATTCCTAAAAAAGTGGAGCTTTAAAAAAAACAGAGATAATAAAATAAAATATAAAATAAAATATTTTTTAATATTTTAAATATATGTTTGAGCATTGGTAATGTAATAGTATAATATAAGTGACACATTTATCTATTTTATTTGAATAGATGTTATTCTACCACCTCTCTTACAAAATAAAAATTAACAAAATGAAATGAATTTTTATTTTATAGGATAGTTTATGTGCCAAAATGATCGCAAAATATATCTATATTTTTTACTTTTAGTAAAAAAAATTACTACATAAGAAAAGTCGGCGCTAAATTTCCAAAGCTGACCTTTTATTTCTTTCCTTCTCTTTTTTTTTTGGCCTTACCTTTTCTATATTTTCTTTTTTTAAAACTCAACAGATAGATTAGCTTACAAATTACATCTTCCGTTCTAAGACATTTCTAAAATTATATTTTTTCGTAGAAAAGTAATTTTTGTAAACATATCTTTAATATTAGTTAAAAATATAATAATGATGATATGTTCAAAATTACATGTTTATAATATATATATATATATATATATATATATTAAAAAAATTAAAAAGAATTTTAAGTTTTAATTTTGGAACTAATGGAGGATTCATAAACCAGAAAGGATCCAAATATTCCAGAGGAGTTTGGTTTTGTCAGCAAAATTAGAAGGTGATTAAATATTTTAAATGGTACTAAGATTATGAGAAAATTTAACTGAGTAACTGGGTCGGCTCCCTATACTTTTACGAGAGCTACAGTCACCGTTTGCGTAGTCCATCAAGTAACTGACCACCAAGTGGCACTGGTCTCACTTGGTCATTCTCATTGGACACCGTAGACTCCATTTCTATGTGTCAGCTGTTGCAGCAGCCTATTAAACCCCCTTCCATCTTGTTGTCTTTCTTGTTTAGTCGCTAAGCAAATCAATTGAAGCCGGAGAGAAAGAAAGAGACTATTCGGTAAATTCGATCACTTTTTCAGTTTTAGTGGAATGTATTGTGTAATTTTAGTTCTCTTTATATTACCCATTAATGTTATCGATTATTTTAATTTTATTTTTTGTGATTATATGGTCTTTCTTGTTACTAATTACTACTTTGTTTTATTGGGTTTTGATAATTGTGATGAAAAGTGGGTTCCTGAAATATTTTAACTATGTGTCATATATGTTAGTAATCTTGTTAGAATCAACCCCAATTTGCCTGGTTTTGTTGTTTATCTATTGTTTTGACTCTATTTCCAGTTTTAATCTTCATTGAGTTTCATAATTTTCAGTTGACCCTGTTCCTATGATCCATAACTTGTGGGTATTCTTGGGATTTGTTTGTGAGCTTTAAAAATGTTCTAATTCTATTGTGTCGGTGATCGTCATATGTTTGAATAAAGTAATCCTGAATGTGTAAATTGTGAATCTGATGTGGAGGCTTTAATATAGTATGCAATATGAAATATTTTCTTCATTTCTAATTCTAGTTATAAACAATCCTAGTTATATTGAGAGGCTTTAATGCTAGTTATACTGTTTTCAATTGTTGTGTGTTGCCTATATGTGTCCTTTTTCTTCTTAGGGGGTGGAAAGATGAAACTAATCAGCTCTGTTAATGTCATATAAACCTCGTAAACATAATCTTATAGTATGGCACTTGAAAAATTATCTATTAAATTTCTTAAATTTTATTGTAATTCTCAATTTGTCCATCTTTTTGTTTACCGGTTATAAATGCAGATATGTTGACAATTGGAACTTGATGTATCATTGCTTGCTAGGAGCTGACTAACGTTATCTCTTAATCAATTTAGGGAGAGGATTTGGTGCACAATTTGTTTGTACGCATCGACATTGGGCTTCCATGTGTCCTCCACCTGCATCACCAATTGCTATCAAGTTATGGACTGATGAGGCGCTCATTGTGTTGTTGGGGGATATCATTCTTGGACATCCTCTCCCCAGTAATGTGATTGGGGAATTTAATCCTTACAATTACCTGCCCTCAAATTTACCTGGTTAGTGTTGTTACTAAGGTATTCAGTTAGATATGTTGGTTATGGCATGTCATGTTTTGATGGTTATTTAAAAGGTATGACTAGAGGATGTAAAGCTCATCTTCTCATTTTTCTCAAGTTGCAGAAACAGGCGCCATATAAAGCTAAAATATTTTCACAAGCTCAACTTGTTAGTAAACCTTGATTCCCACTTTACTACTAAAATGTTCCTTAGCTTCTATTAGTATAATCTCGTTAGTCATTTCTTACATTATTTGGTTAACTACCAGATGTACTCGAAAGTAGTACTAATATTTCCAAGGTTTTCCTTGTGGCATGTTTTATTTACCCATTCTAGTAGATCAACATCTGCATAACTAAAATAAATAAAATCATGTAATTTACAACCCACTCTACCATGGTTATCTTAGTATTTGGTCAATTCTATATTCAAACATGTTGATTTTTACAAGTAAAGTGTTAGATTGCCCAATTATTATGATATTCTTAAGGCTTGGTAGGTTAAATTTTGGAAAAACTTACAAAGGTATGTGGTACATGCCAGATGGAATTGGGTACTTCATTAGCTCTGAGGTTAAGAAAGATACGGAACTTGGATCCTGGAAGGCAAAAGGAGATCCCTGTGAGATATTCACAAACTCTGATATAACTGGTTGGAGAACTACTCTGGAATTTTGTGAAGGTCAAGCCCCTGATGAACGAAGAACTGATTGGGTAATGCAAGAGTACAGAATAACTCAGAAGGGGTTGTGCAATAATAGCAACATAAAGGTATGAAGCCAGCCTAAATTTTTATCTTCTGTCAATTCTTTCCCTTATTATCTTTGTCCCGACCTGTCAGTTAACTTGTGGTTTGGCTGGATGATATGCAGGATTCTGGAACATTATGTAGACTCTTTCATAATGAAGAACAAATCCCAGATCATGTGATTCACCCCAAAAATGGAGGTTCACTTCCTCAGGCTGACAGTAACACTGGCCAAGGATCAACTAGTGAAGCCAAGGTACCTCCATGCACCATTTGTATGTGTACATACATTGCTTTTGTGCATGGATGTTTTTCTTTTCGTGCGTCTTTGTTTGGGGAGGGAAGGAGGGGGGGGGGGGGGGGGGTAGGGGTGGAGTGTGTTTTCTCTGCATCTTTTTTCTTTCTTGTGCACATATATCACATAGTTTTATTGTAGGAGAAGAATGAGGATGATGAGACAGGACCACCATTGAGTGTGGCTGAGAGGCGTAAATGTGTATTAAATGGTGACTTCCTGGAGTTGGATGATCTTGTTGATCCACAATCGCCTTCTTCCAGCTCAGACAATTCCAGTCGTCCAACCTTTACATCAGATGAATTGTTTGATTCGGTGGCACTGTTGCGAGACCTAGAGGATGAAAACATAGGGCAGCAGGGAAAGGGTGAGAGTTACAAGTACACCGTATCCGCTTCTGTCAAACCAAATGAGGTTGTTATGTGTCCAGCGACCTTAGGTATGTCAGAATTTCTTACAAGTCATTTTTTCTTGTAACCTAAGTTCTTTTGTTCTTGAATTCCATTTTCCCCTGTTATTTCCTCATATTTTAGTTTAAATTTTTATTCTCTCAATTAAATCCATTTTAGGAGAATGACTAGAGGTATCCCAAAGATGATGCTAAAATTGATGAATAATAAAACAAACCCAATGCCTTGAATAAGTTTGAGCACATTGTTTTCAAATGGAACTGGTTGATGAAACTCTTTATATCTAGGTGAAATAGAATGGAAATAATAATTTAGGGTGCTTCCAAACTTGCATTCAGTTCTTTATGTCTTGTTTTTTTCACTGAACAATTATACATAACATATTTTGTTCTTATGAAGTTAAGTCCTGATACAAAAGGCTTAAACTTCTACATGCGTAATGATGCATTGCATCCCGAATGGGCCCTATCCTTTAGCAGCTGCTTACTTGATGAATATGCTGTTTACTGTTTAACTGCCACCCTGTTCTAGCTGGTCAGAATGCAACCCCGTTGAATTTTTTTATGAAGAATGTGTTCCGTAGGAGCAAAATAAATTAGATAATTGTATTAAATTTATTCTTATCAAAGTAGGTAAAACAGTTAAAATCCTAACTAAAACATTTCCGAAATTGTTGTCAGAGAAGCAAATAATTTATGAAAAATGTGTGATCAGCTTAATGATAGATGACTGAAGTTCTTTTGAAAAGACAGCATGTTAACTACAATTTGTATATATGCTACAATATGAGATATTATCATTCATGCTCATAATGCTAATTTAACTAAGGTAGTAAACAAGCTTTGTTCTCATACATAGCTAGAATAAACTAAGGTCTTTGGAATATTTTAAAGTTGTTCGTAGGCAGCTAATTTTCGTTTGAAATGTCATTTGTGGTTTTGTGTAGTTCAACTAGCATTCAATATCCTTCATGCAGTTTGCTAACACCATCTGTGTTATCGTGAGCATTATTATCCTCAATGTTATGCACGTAGATTCATTTGTCCATCTTTTTAAGGACCTGATGATCTTTGTTTTCGTAGGTAAGTTGTCAGCTGGAGGAAGCCAGAAATCAGGTTATTCTTTACCTGACTCAGCTATCGAGCGAAATATTGATAATAGGGTCCTGATTCATGCTATCAACTGCTCAAATCAAATTACATCCGCTTCTCAAAATGCAGTTGCATCCGGTTCTCACTATGCAGCCATAAACCAGGTCAAGGAAAAGAAAAGGAAGAATGGCGTCGATCGAATGAAGAAGCTTAAGAAATACTTTTGTCTCATTCCACTTTAGATCTGTATTTACCACTCATACACCGTAACAAAGGATCAGGTTACAATTTACCGGGCGAAAAATTGTTATATATATATACGTACTCATTTGAGACGTAAAGCAAGGAATCTACTTTAATGGAAAGACAGGTCAAATTTCTAAAAGTCCTCAATAATGCGGTGAAACCAGACAAAGACAAAGCAAAAGGCGATGAGACGTAAAGCAAGGAATCTACTTTAATAAAGTAGTCTACTGTGTGTTTTAATAAAGTAAGTCTGTAATTATTATTGTTGAATAGTAGTATGTCTGCAATGATTTAGCTATTGTCGTCATTGCATACGTTTGCATCTTACTTTTCCTTTCTTTAAAAAGGCTTGCAGTGTGTTCAGTAGGGAGCAAGCTTTTCTTTGTAATATCTCTTTTACGCCTTTCTTCTAAATTTCTCTCCTGTAAAAACTTTCTAATTATCAATAAAGGTTGAAGTTTTCATAGCTACTCCAGACTGGTGAAACGGGAGGCTTCCATGGAACCCCATGTAAGTTTTAATATTTAAGTTTTATATATATATTTTATATATATGTTTGTCTGTGAATGTATTTGTGATATTTTCTGTATATATGTGATCCTGTGTGTACTATGCTTTATATTTTATGTCTATAAAATATTATATTTCTTTGAATGTTGAAAGGTTAATAGACTTTGTAAAAATATTAGCATTAGTATGAAAATAATTTTTATTAAAATTATTAGTAGAATTTACGTAATTTGTTTTATAATGATACAAATTATTAATATGAAAATCTAAAATATCATTCAAAGAAATATAATATTTTACATACATAAAATATAAAACATAGTACACACAGGATCACATATATACAGAAAATATCATAAATACATTCACAGACAAACATATATATAAAACTTAAATATTAAAACTTACATGGGGGTTCCATGGAAGCCTCCCGTTTCACCAGTCTGGAGTATATATGAAAACTTCAACCTTTATTGATAATTAGAAAATTTTTACAGGAGAGAAATTTAGAAGAAAGGCGTAAAAGAGAGATTACAAAGAAAAGCTTACTCCCTACTGAACACACTGCAAGCCTTTTTAAAGAAAGGAAAAGTAAGATGCAAACGTATGCAATGACGATAATAGATAAATCATTGCAGACAGATTACTATTCAACAATAATAATTAAAGACTTGTTTTATTAAAGCACACAGTAGACTACTTTATTAAAGTAGATTTCTTGCTTTACGTCTCATCGCCTTTTGCCAGTAGACTACTTTATTAAAGTAGATTTCTTGCTTTACGTCTCATCGCCTTTTGCTTTGTCTTTGTCTGGTTTCACCGCATTATTGAGGTCTTTTAGAAATTTGACCTGTCTTTCCATTAAATCAATTCTTTGCAAAAGATCTGGTTGCGTATCCAGCTCAGGAAAATCTTCTTGGTGCAAAATGTTTTGCACTGTTTTAGCAAATTGATCGGAAGATTCTTCTTTATCTTCAGATCGTTCTGAGTCAGACTCCATTGTCCTGATAACCATAGATACGTCATCATCTTTATCATTTTCATCTTCTTCTTTGTCACTATCAGATTGAGTCAGAGCAATTAATTTCTGTTGAATTTTTGCTCTTGAGGCATTTGGAAATTTCTTCTTTAAAGAATCTTTTAAAGATTTAATTGGATCAATAATCTCCTCTTTCTCCTTTGCTTTTAAAGCTTGCTTCTGGAGAATCTGAAATTGTCTGACATCTTTAGCAACTAACTTGATTGTGTCTTCTATGTTCCACTTGTTCCACAATTTGTATTTGAATTGGAAGACCATAGTTAAAATTTTCCACAAATTTTATGTCATATTGCCATCCCTAAATTCAAGGGATTTGATAATTCATGAAAAATTTGAATAATGGTGAAATATTTAACATAGCCTTATTCTGAAATTGAGGATTATAATTTTTAAAATTTATATATAGAGAGTATAACTCTTTTGGCAAAATTTTTGGCTCAGGACCTAGTCTTTGCCACCAATTGAAAGACCAATTAGGCAATTCAGTATTACCGAATTCAAGATTGAATCTGAAAAATCATGTATGCTTTCTCATGGAATTTTCATAATAAAAACAATAATACCAAGTATCTTTATAATCCCAATAAGAAAAATCTTGGTGAGGGTAATTTACCATATGTCGACTCCTATTAGGAACCAAACCCCAATCAGTAGGGTGAAACATTTTTTTCAAATAGGCTTTATAAAAGGAATAAGGAGCATGTTTATTAGTGGTATCACCACCTTTATAAAAATGTTCAAAATCAACAGATTGAGTTTCACTCAGAATATTTTCATAAAATCCTTTAAATTTTTTTGATCCTTTTAAAGGATAATTGACATTTGGCTCAAAATATCTAGAAGTCACATAATTTAAACCATTTCAAGTCTTGGTTTTCAACCGTCAATATTACCTCACAAAATTTGGAGATATGGATATTATCCATTTCATCCTTTTGAAGGATGTCCTTCATTGTTGGCAGTGATGATTTAGAGGTATTACCTCTTGCATATGAGGATGCTCCTCCTCGAGTAATTGATCCACCTTGTCATCCTCTTTTGGAGGTGATGGTTTGCCCTGAAGAAATTCACGGGTTAAATAATCAGGAAGAGAATTGAATTATCCTTTAATATATTCAATCTGGAAATCAAATATGGCCAATAATGATTGCCATCTAGCAAATTGTTATTTTGCAACTAAATTTTTCACATCTTTTTCTAAAACTTTTTTTATTGCAGAACAATCAATACGAAGAACAAATTCTTGATTTAATAAATCATCTTGAAATTTAAATAAACATTTAATCACAGATAACATTTCCTTTTTTATTGTGGAATATCTACCTTGTGTAACATTCCAATGACCAGAATAAACTCTAACCAATTCTTCTTTATTTTTATAGGGATTGAATTGTTTTAGAATTCCTCCAAATCCTAAATTAAAAGCATAAGTTTTCACAATCTTTTTCCATTTAAAATGTGATAAATATAAACTTGGTATTGACTTAACCTTAAGTTTAATTCTTTTGATTGCAGTAGTATGATTTTTATTTCAAGCAGGGGGATTTTTTGTCAATCTTTGATATAAAATTTTAGTATCTTTTGCTAATTTTTTATAAAAATCTGCAATATAATTTAAACTTCCTAAAAATCTCTGTAACATTTGTTTATCTTTTATTTTGTCTGGAATTTTTTTTGCAAAAGCAATAGATCTCTCTATAGGAATTATAGTTCCTTGATAAATATTATGACCTAAAAATCTTACCTTTATTTGAAATAAACTCATTTTAGAAGCAGAAATAACTAATCCATTTTTTTAGCAATATTTTAAAATATATTTAGATGTTTAAAATGTTGATCAATATTATTAGAAAATATCAAAATATCATCAATATAAATAATACTAAAACTAGAATAAGGATAAAATATTTCATTCATTATTTTCTAAAATTCAGAAGGAGCATTTTTTAATCCAAATGGCATAACAGTCCATTCAAATTGACCAAAAGGAACAGTAAAAACAGTTTTATATCTATCTTTTGGATCTATTTGTATTTGCCAAAATCCTGATTTTAAATCAAATTTAAAAAAAATATTAGCATTAGTCAATCTGTTTAACAAGTCTTTTTTTATTAGGAATAAGATATCTAATCTATTTTAGCATCTTATTAAAGGGTTTATAATTAATTACTAATCTAGGGGTACCTCGTTCTATTTCATAATGTTTCATAACATAAAAAGCTGAGCAACTCCAAAGAGAGGAATTAGGGCATATTAATCCTTTTTTCAAGAGTGTATCAATCTCTGTTTTACAGTATTTTAAGGTTTCTTTATCTATTTGTGAAGGTCTAGCCTTAGTAGGTATTTGATCTTCAGAAAATTCTTCTTTATAGGACAATGTTATCATATGTTTTTTCCTATCCCAAAAGACATTAGGTAAATCAGAACAAACTTCATTAGTTATTTTTGTTGTAATCTATTTAATTTTTTCTTGAATAAGGGGATCTTGTAATTTATTATCAATAGTTAATGAATTAATCTTTTTTTTCAAAAAATTTATTTAATTTTGTTTAAAAATTAAACTTGTTTTTAACTGATTTAAATCCTTAGTAATAGGAGAAGTTATAAATTTATAAGTAATTTCAACACCATCTAAAGTAGTATATATACCTGTAGAATTAATAGTAATAGGTTGTATCATATTTAAAAATGGTGTTCCTAAAATCATAAATTGAGTGAGATTTTGAACAATTATAAATGGAATTTTTAAACACATACCTTCATTGCATATATAAGCATTAGTTAATTTAAAATTAATAATCATTTTTGTACCATCAACAGTACTCAGACTTTGTTTAGTTTTTTCAAAATAATGAGTAGGAATTAATCTTTCTTTTATACAAGTCATATCTGCACCACTATCAATTAAAGCAATAGTATTGACAATAAAATTTTCATCTATAACCAAAGTTATTTCAACATACCATTTCTGAAAAGTAATCTTCTCAATTTGACATAAAAATTGTTGAACAGTATCATCTTCCTTGTTTTCATTTTCATTGTTTTCATTTTCATTTACATCTTCTGGTATATTCTTAAATTTTTTTAGAGCTAAACTTTCAACAAATTGTAATCTATCCTTTAAATTATTAATCTCTTTTTTCTGTGAGTTTAACTCTTCTTTTAAATCATTAAGTGTAATTGATTTTTCTCTAAATATATTTTCTATCCTATTTATTACTTAATGTAAAGAATATGGAGTGTAAATTTTAGATTTTTTAACTTCTAAATTTTGTTTGTTAGTCTGATTAATATATATTTCAATTAATTTTCTCTTTTCTACAAGATCAATAATTTGATCTATTACATCTAAGATAAATTGCTCCTGTTTGGATAAAACATTTATACTTAAATCATTCATATTTAAAACAACATTATAATTATTTTGATCTGTTTTACAGGCACATAAATCATCAGAAGAACATCAGTATCAAAAGATTCAAAAACATCAGAATCACGAATATTAAAAACTTCATTTGTACTATCATATTCAAATGTATTATCAGAAACTTCAGAATCTGCCTTCATTAAAACATTATAAATTTGTTGTTTAACTGATTTTTCTAAATTTAATGAATTAATTTTTTTTAAGAGTGCATTTATTTGCATAATGATCATTTTTTTCACATTTATGACATATTATGTCTTTTAAGGGTTTTCTTTTAAAATTCTTTTTTCTAATTTTTTTTTAGGTTTTTCTTCATTACTTTTTCTTGTCCTTCTTTTCCTATAAGACTTTTGTTTGTTCTCTTACTTTTATTTCTAGTAGAAGGAACTAAATGATAACTAAATTGTTCACATAATTCACCAATTTCTTTTCTATGTGATATTCCTTATTTTTTCAATTGAGCTTTTAAATTTAAGTCATTACATAAACTTAATCCTTCGGAAATCATTTCATTAGTTAATTCACCAAATGTATAACTTTCATATGGTATATTTAATCCTCCATTTAAATTTCTCAAACGAATTATGACACGTTCAACAAATAATGTAGGCAATTCAAAAATATATTTTTCTTTCCAAAAGGTTGAATTAGCAATAGCTCTATGCATAATTTTAGACATAAAAACATCTTTATACCATCTAAAATGTGTGAGTGTAGGACATCTCAAATTAATTAATAATTCTTTACTACTATTCATAGTATAAAAAGCATTACCAACAAAATGTTTTAAAATTGTCTGGATTAGAGTGTATATACTATCATTAACAGATTCATTTTTCAATTGCGTTTGTGTTTGTGTATGTATAACTTGTGATGATGTACCTGGTTCAGAAGGAACAGGCACAACAACAATTGGAACTTGAACTTCTATAGGTGTTTGAACAATTTTTATTGCATTTAAGACTTCATCTATTTGAATTTGTGTTGAAACATTATTCCACCATCCTTTTAATTGACCAGTAAAATTAATCAGCAATTATAAAATTAGTTATATTTGTATCTGTATTATGATTTGTTTTACAAATTGTAGCATATATTAACATTTTGTGTAAAACATGAAATATTTGTTGTTCCGCACAACCGTCTATATTCCATTCATAAATTTGATCAGCAGAAAACTAGATCTTTCCGTATTTATAAAATTTTCTTCAAATAATACATTCATAGGGGTAGGTCTAGAATAATAATATCTTCCATAAGGAACTCTATTTATAGGAGGAGTCTTTTTATCAAAAAATATTTTATTAATTTCATGTTTATTGTTATTTTCATGATTTAATTTATCAAATTGTTTTGTAAGTTTTTCAATATCATCTTCAATATATTCTTCTTCATTTAATACCGAAATAGAAGGACCTGCAGTCTCTTTCCCTTTTATCTTTCATTGTTTCTAATTTAGAAACTAATTTGTTTAAAAAGTCATCATTCTTTTTAGAGGTTAAATTAAAATCAGTATAAACTGGTGGTTGAATCAAAACAGGTTTAGCAGGTTGCACAATTGGTTTAGTAGGTTGCACAATTGGTTGACTAATAGGTTGTTGTATAACAGGTTGTTCGTAGGCAGCTAATTTTCGTTTGAAATGTCATTTGTGGTTTTGTATAGTTCAACTAGCATTCAGTATCCTTCATGCAGTTTGCTAACACCATCTGTGTTATTGTGAGCATTATTATCCTCAATGTTATGCACGTAGATTCATTTGTCCATCTTTTTAAGGACCTGATGATCTTTGTTTTCGTAGGTAAGTTGTCAGCTGGAGGAAGCCAGAAATCAGGTTATTCTTTACCTGACTCGGTTATCGAGCGAAATATTGATAATAGGGTCCTGATTCATGCTATCAACTGCTCAAATCAAATTACATCCGCTTCTCAAAATGCAGTTGCATCCGGTTCTCCCTATGCAGCCATAAACCAGGTCAAGGAAAAGAAAAGGAAGAATGGTGTCGATCGAATGAAGAAGCTTAAGAAATACTTTTGTCTCGTTCCACTTTAGATCTGTATTTACCACTCATACACTGTAACAAAGGATCAGGTTACAATTTACTGGGGGGAAAATCAGGTTACGCGAAAATTTGTTATATATATACGTACTCATTTGATACTTAGTTTCTTTTATAACAGTTTAAGCCTTCAACACACCATCTTACAAGTTTGATCTCCGTATGTTTAAATGGATGGTAGGTTTCATAATTTTTATTTGAACTACTGGGATGGAAATTCTAAATTCAAATTGTACGTAGTCATTTTAATTATTTTATTTCAACAGTTTCACAAGCCCCTTAAAAAAGAATCAAATTCTACCTTTACCGTTGCTGATTGTGGTGTTGAATAAATTCAGCCATGCACATTAAAAGAAGAGCATTTGCCATTAGAATATCAACTTTATAAATGTTTTACAATATATACAGTTTATTATGAAATGTGAAGGCATTCATTGAAAATTCCCCACAAACTAAATTTTATGTCAACAAGAAGAAGTCTATTAATCTATTGATCCATGTATTAGAAACTGAATATATAAATCAATGTACATTGCCAATCTTCAAATGCTTGTACAATTTCTTATAATATGTGAACAACAGCTAATTATTAGCCCATAAATTTATGACAATTTTAAAATAGTAATGGGTTGGGCTTCTTTACATACATATATATATCCATTCATAATAACCGGCCGGTAGGTGTACTATCCCAACTATCACATTTTATACCTTCCATCATGATAATTGATGACTTGAATTAAAATTAGAATTGGCCTTACTTCTAGAGTTTATAACTGTGACATTCTTATAAGAGTCGTTACTGCTGCTAGAGGCTCTAGCGGTAAGGTTAATAAATAGTATAAAGTGTGGTTGTTAGAATAGTTCTTCTATCCGCCGATTATTATAAATGGTTTGCTTATATATATGTATCAAAATTATTTATTTTTTACCTCCAGTCAATTGATTTATCCACACGAGTGATGGGTCTGCTTAATTTAACCATAGGTCTCGTTAGGTAAAGCACCTTGTCCCTTGTTGGGGGAGCATCTAACATGTTTAAACCCGTCCCTAGCCCTGTATACTAAAGCAAATCCCTTTGCCCTTATTAGTATATTGTCACTCATATGCTAAACAAAATACAGCCATTTACCAAAAGAACAAAATGATGCTGTACTTCATAATTATCATGATCCCAAGACAAGAAAAATAAAAAAATAACTTACAAAATTTTGTCCATCACCTTCTCGTCTGCCAACAACTTATGGATCAAACATCGTTGAATCACCATTTATTTACGCAGTAAACAATTTAATGCGTAAATATATTCATCTTCTGTTATAAATTTGAAATTAAAAAAAAAACAAACTGAATTTAACCTCTCTATTGCTCCATCCATTCTTTAAAAATAATTTTATTTGTAAAATTATAAATATCAAAGTGTAATTTTATTATATAAACGTTGTGGGTTTGATAGATATTATTGGTAACTCTTTTTAATAATTTAAGATTTTAAATGAGTTAATTAACTAATATGATATCATAGCTGTAAGGTCTGAGTTCAAATCTTTTTTACAGGAGTATGTGTACGTTGTGCAACGTCAGTTTTCTCGCTACACGTTTGCCATTAATATCTATAGTAGATACTAGTTGATATTAAGTTATTAATGCCATAGAGTGGTATATCTTTTTAATAATTTAAATTTTTAGATGAGTTAGTTGTTTAACATATGTCATTAATAATAACAATTTTTAAGTTATTAATTTAATAATAATAACATAATAATAAAATTATAATAACAAAATTAACAAAAATTGTGTCATTTACTATAAATAAAAAAGAATTCCTTTTTGGAATATGATAAATTAAAAAATAAACTTCTAATAGAACAGAAAAAATATATTATAATAATACTAATAAGACAAATAGCTTCATGGTCAAGAAAATTAAATATCAAGATTATTTATTGTACACAAGCTGAGTTTGACTACTAAAATTAAGTAACTAAATAGTCAAGATTATGTTTCGAAAGTCAAAAAACCTAAGCTCAAGTCATTCAAATACTAAATTCACGTTTGGTAAATCAAAACTTGGACCTCATCACTATCCTATTTTGTTACCTTCCCTTTCAATTGGATGATTGATCTCTTTTTCTAGTACAATACTGAATTTGTAACACAATTTTTTGGGAACAAATATTTTTTTCAACATTATATTTTAGGTTAATTTTCAGTCAATTAATTAATTTATTTTTTTCTTACATTCAATTAACTAAACTTTACTTTTCTTAAAAATCGTTAGAAAAAATGTTTAGTCTTGATTTTAAACGGACACATAAGCAGAGCTGACTTTAAAAAAAAAAACTTATATGTCAAGAATTATCCCACGTGGCCTTCATTATGTGAATTTGGAGAGAGAACTTGATGAGTCTAAAGAATAACCTGTTACAAAAAAAAACTTATCATTCCTAAAATATAATTGAAAATATAGGTAATGGTTGATTTTATTAAAATAAATTGAGATACATTAGTAATATAGTTGGTCAAATTTGATTATTAAATTTGACAAATAATCAAAAATTTCAATTAAAACTTCTAATTACTTTTATAAAAAATTGATTATTAACAGTTTAAAAATCAATTTATTAAATACTTTTTACTTCTTAAATTAATTATAAACAAATTTAAGTCTTTATAAAATATATCAAACATCCTCTAAAATCCTAAATCAACAGTACCCAATAGACCATAAATCCCACCCAATAAAGATCAAAATAATATGCATGCACTTGCACAGGACACAATCAAATTCTAGGTAAAAAAGTACAAAATGTATTGGCAAATGGCTATCTAAAAATATTTAACAGTTGCTATAGGTGGACCCCAGTAGTTAGAAAAATTGAACTTTTTCTCTTGAGGTCCAGAGTAAATAATGAGACGGGGCATTAGATATTTCCACTGTCCCCAGTTAGATATCCCCTCTTTTAAAATTCCTCTTACCTTGTCTTTTTCTTTTTCGCCTTTTTTAAAAGATTCTCCTACTTTAGGAGATCTGAATACAAATATAATTAATAAATTATATAATAATTTTACTTTTTTTTTAAAAATCTTACAATTAAGTATACCTTTATTAAATTATTTTTCTAATATACATCAAATCTAAATGATATTAGCTTAATTAAAGTAAGAATATAAGACAAGTGTTTGCCTATTATTATCTTATACTCTCAATAAGATAAAAATAAAATACCTCATCTCCAAATGATAAAAAAAATAATTACTCCACACAAATAATACAATTTAATTGTTTGAGAGCTTTAATAATTTTAAAAAGTACGACCCCGTTTTCATAATAGAAAAAATTAGGTTTATGTCATGTCTTTACTACCTGCCCTTGTAATGATGTCTTCAATAATAGAAGGAAACGAAATAAAAGAATAAAAATAACACCTTTGTGCTCATGCTCTTTCACACCTTCTTTTTTTCCCGCCAAATTCTTTTATGCATCTTTAGTGTTGCCTTGAGCAAAACAAAAAGGGTAGGAGTAGGACCAATTAAAAGAACTACGAGGGGGGAAAAAACACAACCAACTTCACGTGCATTTGTTGTTGTAGGGTTTTCTTTTTATTCTTTTGGTAAATTAATAAATTGATGGATGCATTGACCCGAAAAACACAAAATTACGTCAAATCATAGTTATAAAAATCAGATCGGATCGATCGATTCAACTGGTTAAACTATAAATCGAAACTTTAATCAGTCAAATTCTGTTAAAAAATTGTATACGCAAATAAACCGTTTAAAACTGTAAGAATCGTCTAATTTTTTGAAAAATCGCTGAACAGTCTAATTTTTAAGCCATTCAAATTTTGCGCAAACATTCAAAAAGTCATATTTGCCCTTTTTAAAAATTAGTTTATTTGAAAATATAGAAGATTATTCATGTAAAACTACAATTTGATTGTAAAATTGAACTAGTCCTCAAATTTCTCAAACTACATTTTGATTGTAAAATTATAAGATAATGATTGTGATTAACTACCTCTCTAAGAATATATAAGTTGTTGGAGGTTTTGATATTGGTGTTTTCAAAATCATTCATAATAATAATATATTATTACTTATGAACAATATCTCGTGAAGCTTGCTTTATATGTGAGTTTGTTTATTTTGTTTTTTAGTGGACACTTATTAGATATTTTAGAACTTCTTCTTGTTATTTTAAAATGACTTGCACTTAGAACTCGGAAATGGCTTATAATTGGCATAGGCTTGTATTTTTACTTTTAGTTTGTTATTTTAATTTATATTTGCATAATGGTTAACTAGTCTATAATTAGATACTAGAGAGTTTTTGTTTTATATATATTATTTAAAAAAATATAATATTATTTTTATCATATAAAATATTATTTATTTATTTAAAAATAAAAATTCAACTCTACCGATTTAACTATCGATTGAACTAGTGTCTTAGCTGGTTCAATATCCAATTCGATTCTGATAAACTTTACATCAAACAAAGAGAAAGACCCATCCAATACATAACATGTGTCAAACAACAAGCAAGATCATCAAAAGAACACCAAAATTACATTTGGGACACAACAAAAACAAGCATGCCTAAAGAAAAACACAACTATGCGCTTGTTCTTTTTGTGCGTTTGTTGTATATATTAAAAAAGTGTGTTTGGGACACTGCACCAGAAATGATGAGATAAATTTAGGACTTAAAAATTGTGTTTGTATGATTAAAAAAATTACGTTTAAAATAAGTTCTCGTAGACAAATAAAATTTTTAAATTTTAAAAATCCCAAAAACTTCAAAAATCTTAAAACTAAACAGGCACTATGTAACGCATGTGCATGTGGCTTATATATATTAGCTTCTTGTTAAGTTAAGCTATCAAATACTACATTTGATTGACAAACATAATTGTTGACGCTTGATTCTGTCCGGCTGGCCATCTGGGAAGAATACCTACACAAAAGTCCTAACGGCTTGGGTCGTTGGTGGACTCCTCCGGTGTGAGTGTTAGTGAATGTTTCAAGATAGGTCAACAATGGAGGTTTGAGTATCTGATATAGTAGAATATTGTGTGTAACCCTTACCTCCACCATTGACCGGATATTTATAGCACTTACTTAACACTTAGCAGTCCTATTAGGAATGTCCATCGAAGAAGTAGTAATGGAATATGTAAGTGGCTATCCTAAGTCCTAAATCTCTTAGGATGCATGACTCCTACTTTAATTCGGATTAGATATAATAAGTCACTGCTATCCGAATGAATTTAGGAATTGTAACCAAGCTTATCGGACTTTGGAGTCCTCATGATAAACTACCAAACTGATGGTCCGTTGGGCCTAGCCCAATTCAAATTACCTGATCAGGCCTGGTGAAATATCCATCCTAATATTGTCCCATACTCCTCCAGTATATAAATGTGCTGGAGGAGTAGAATAAAACATTCCGAAGATATATGTAAGCGAACAGATCCATAGGGAAATTAACTCTTCGGGACTCCAGATGTATGGACACCGAAAATATCAGACCGAAGGCAAACCCTAATTAAACGTTACATATGAATCCAGGGGCAACGTAACAGAGGAAAAAAACCCCTTCGAGAGCTAGAAAGCATCGAACCCAATGGAAAGCTCCTTCGGAAACACAAGGGTGTTTGACCGAAGGGAAAGCTTCGTCGGGAACCTAGAGGCACCAGACCGAAGGGAAAGTCACTCGGGAACCCAGAGGTATCGGACCGAAGAGAAAACTCCTTCGAGAACCTAGAGGTGTCAAACCGAAAGGAAAGCTCCTTCGAGAACCCGAAGGTGTCAGATCGAAGGGATGGCCTCTTCGAGAGCCCGGAGGCATCAGATTGAAGGGATAGCCATGTTAGGAAACCCTAGGCGGCTGCAAATAGAATTGTAAGAGTTAGGCCTTATATTGCAACCAGGCCCAAACCTTTGGTCATTAAACCCACAGAGTCCGGCTCAACTGCCTGTACAAACGATTCAGTTTTCATTTTTTTGAATTTCAAAAATAACGTTGGACAACTGGCAATGAGCACGGGGGCTAAATCATTTATTGCGCTGCTGTAATCCCTGCAAACACGCCCTGTCTGTTAGATCAGTATTATCTTCTTGTCCGTTGAGCGAAGAATAAAATAAGGGAGGTCCTTTCAATCGTCATTCTATCGGAAGCGGCTAATTTTGAAGCAAAGACATCCGGCAGAGAAACTCGTATCCCTTCATCAAAGTTCCATCGTTCCAGACCTGCTCTCCATCGCTCATCGTTCCCTCGATTTTCATCTTATCATCAAGTAAGTTCTTCGCCCTTTGTTTTTCAATATTCCACAATGGTTAGAAGTACACAAAGTACGAGAGCACAAGTTTCGTCTTCCCGAGTTGAAGACGAGGTCACCGTCGCTGAATCGGGGATCTCAGAGGGTCAACCGTGGAAACTAGTAGTTGTGGAGCGGATGAGGGACGTAGAAGAGTATATCAGGAGTAAATATTTCTCCCTTCTATATAAAGTAACAAACACCCCCTCTTTCATCCGAAACCATCATTTCGACCTGGCCCAAACAGAATTTTACATTCCAGAGTCGTATGAGATTAAGAGACCCGGGGCTGGTGAAAGGATGTACTATCAACCCGAGGGGGAATGGATTCTGATCCATCGACTTATTATGATCTTCGGGGTCCAATTCCCACTTCGTCCTTTCGTCCTAGAATTGTTACACATGACGGGGCTTAATTTAAACCAATTATCCCCCAATTCTTTTATCCATATAAACAGCTTCATCGCATTCTGTGCCTCTGAATCGACCCCACCAGCCCTGACTTCTTCTTTTAATTCTTTTCCATCACCAATAATAAGGAAAAAGGGTTTCTTCCAAGTAATAAAGAACCCCGGGAGAGATACCCTGATGGAGACCCCCTCGAGTAATAAGGGATGACATAGGGACTGGTTTTTCATTAAGGGACCGAACACTTAGATGGTTGGACCTTGGGCAGACCCGAATAAAGACCAGCTAAATCCGAAGAGGATCTCTCGAGCAAGGTTGGAGGAATTCGAGGTCTTATATTCCAAGAGACCATATGTGAAGGGGACTGGGACCTCCTTAATGACTAAGACTGATTATATTCATTTGGCTGTAAATCCTTTGTTATGCTTGTTACTTGACTCTGAATTGATAAAACACTCACTTATTCTGGTCGTATTGCAGTGGCCGATCAAGAAAATCATCCCGATAATAAAGCCATACTCGAGGCAGCCGGTGTCTCGAGGGGCAAACTAAGCGCCGCTGAGAAACTGAAGGCGAGCCGCATTTTAAAGGATGTAAAGCCCATAGGTCCTGCTGGGGCTACCATCGCTGCCGAGGTAGCGGCAGGATCTTTTCGAGTGGATGATACCATCAAGCCCACAGGAGAAGAAGCGTCTGCTACCGAAGATCTGAGGCCCAACATACCAAAAATAAAAAGAAGGAGGTTGGTGCTGAAGTCCTCACTAGAGGCAGGGGCTAATAAGGCTTCACTTCCTCAGGGGGACCCCGGTCAACCCTCCTGTTGAGATTGGGGTCATCAGTCGACCGGAAGAACCGATGGTCCTTCCTCCTCGGTCCCTGGAAGACGATATCCCTGAAGAACAGGGGACTTTAACCAACCCACAAAAGGTCTGACCGACCCTCCAAATATGACCAAAGAGAGACGAGCCGAGGAGGGACCAAACACGGATGCACTGGGTTCTGTGATGATCCCCTTTGCTACAACTGGCTACGAGGATGCCAACCTAAAGACGTTGATGGAGATGTTGTTCTTTTTCGACGCAAAGGTATGGATCTACTCGCGATTTTATTGCTCAGATTGACTATACTTTTGATTTGTTGTGGACTAACCATGTTCTCTTTAGGGAAATACAATCCTTCTGAAGGTGTTTGACCAACAAAAAATACTGGAAAAGGAACGCACTGAAGCCGTGCAGAATCATCAGAAGCTCTAGGAGCAACTGAAGACTACTCACAAGGGTTTCCACATCATGCAAAATGAATATGAGGAGATGCGGAAGACAAAGGTTGGGAAAGACAATGAGATCGCTCGTCTTCAAGCCCAGCTTTATGATTCTGAGAAGAAGAGAAAACAGGTCCTTGAGCTATCTGAGGCTAAAGAACTCAAGAAAGTCCGCCTTGAGGAAAAATCGATCAAATGAAGAATCTAAAGGATAAAATCGAACAGATCGTTAAAGGTTAGGCTGCCAAAAAGGCTGACTGGATGAACGGACCGATAGCCTCTGTCTTCCCGAGTGTACTAACTCCCGAACTCAAGAAAAAGGTGGTCGATGAGTACAAAGCTTCGGACGACTTCCAAACAGACATCTATGTTTCCGTCGTGAATGAGTTCAGTGACATTTTTGAATATGCTCGGGAGCTTGCCAGGGGAAAGGGTCATAACCCCGATCAGCTCGGAATTGTGTTTCCCGAAGACTGATTTCTTTTTTTATTTTAAAAACTTGTCTTTTGTTTCCTTTGCATTTTGTAATCCTTAAAGACTTTGCCAATTGTAATTTTATTTTTTGAATGATTATACTTTATCTTTTCTCATGAGTTCTATTTTATCATCCGTATGTATAACTGTTTACTTATACTGCTTCGCCCCCCGCTAGCTTGATCAGATGTAGATTCGAGGAGGCTAGTAGATGAATGTAAAGAATTCGTATCGAAACAGTAATACAAGAAGAAGATGTAAAAGATTCTCATTATTATCGAAAAGATAACACTTATCGGCTAAAAACATAGCCTCAAAATCTGACTAAGTACAAATCTTATCGGCTTCATATACAGACTCAAAATTTGATTAAGTACAATACATGAACTACTGATAATACCTACGAAGCCGAACAACATGCCAAGTATTTGGAACACTCTTTCCATCCATGCACTGAAGCTTGTAAGTGTCAGCCCTTAAGACTTCGATCACCAGATATGGACCTTCCACGTAGGCATTAGTTTTCCAGTCTCTCGAGGTGTGGATGCCTCGGCTTGCCGAAGGACCAGATCGCCGACGTTGAATGACCTATTCTTAACATTTTTATTGAAGTGCCGAGCAGTTCGTTGTTGATATGTAGCCAGTCTAAAGACCACTGAATCGCGCTTCTCTTCCAGCAAGTTGAGATTCTGTCGAAGCCCTTCGCTATTGAGAATTTTGTCAAAGTTTAGGACTCGGGGTGTAAGTACCCTGATCTCAATAGGTATTAGAGTTTTGGAACCATAGGCCAATTTAAAGGGTGTTTCCCCGGGGAGCCTACACTGCTCCTTGTCCCGGTAGCAGACCCATCTACGAATAATGTTCATGCCGACTTTTCGATGACCTTTGTATTAACCATATCATCTGCACCCTTTTTTCTGGCTCTTTGGGGAATGAGCACTCAATGATGAAGTCAATGAGTGCTTGCGCTTTGATGGCCGAATGAGCACGGAACTCTATGTTGAACTGACTCAGCTCTATAACCCATGCTGCCAACCTTCCCGATGACTCTGGTCTGTAAAGGATTTTTTGAAGAGGCTGATTTGTGAGAATGAGGATAGTCCGACCCTGGAAATAATGCCAAAGCTTTCGACTAGAGATAACTAATGCGTAAGCTAACTTCTCTAGATTTGGGTACCGGGTTTCAGCATCCCGAAGAGCATGTCTTACATAATAGACATGTTTCTGCCCTTGTGAATCTTCCCTTATCAAAGTTGATCCTATTGCCAAAGATGTGGCGGACAAGTATAGTTGTAGGTCCTCTTCAAGGAGTGCTTTACTCAATATTGGAGGAGAAGAGATATATCTTTTAATCTGGTCCATAGAAATGTCTTCTGATTCTGAGCTCCCTTCAAAGTGCCAAAGAAATGAAGACACTTCTCAACTAAGCGTGCCACAAATTGACGAAGAGCTGCCAACCTCCCAGTTAACCGTTGAATTTCCTTAAAGTTCTTCGGCGGTTGCATTTCAAGGATAACCGTTATCTTTTCGAGATTTGCCTTTATCCCTCTTCGGCTAACTATCTATCCCAAAAATTTGTCTGACCCGAGGCCAAATGTGCATTTAGTTGGGTTAAGTCTCATGTTGTTTGATCTGACATTCTCGAAGCATTCTCTCAGGTCGGATAGGTGATCTTCTTCCTTCATGCTTTGGACAATCATGTCGTCAACATAGACTTCCATGTTCCTCCCGATCTGACTGTTGAACACCTTATTCATCATTCTCTGATAAGTAGCCCCCGCATTGATTAAGCCGAATGACACGACTTTGTACACGTAGATGGCTCGATGTGTAATGAAGGCTGTCTTTGAGATATCGCTTTCATGCATAGCAATTTGGTTGTAGCCCAAGAAGGCATCTAGAAAGCTCATTATGGTATGTCCCGAAGTGGAGTCGATCAGTTGGTCGATACTTGGGAGATGGTAATAGTCTTTCGGGCACGCTTTGTTCAGATCTGTATAATCCACGCACATCCTTCACTTCTCATTGTGCTTTTTAACCAACGAGCCATTCTGGATAAGTGATTTCAAAGATAAAGTCAGTAGCCAAAAGTTTATCGATTTCATTATCAATTACCTGTTGTCTTTCGGGAGCTATGTTCCTCCGCTTCTGTTTCACGGGTTTTGAGTTTGGGTTTACACTTAACTGATGCACGACCACGGTCTGATCAATGTCTGGCATGTCAGCTGGGACCCAGACAAAGATGTCGAAGTACTCTTGTAAGAGAACCACCAGCCGAGTCCTCGTTTTATCTTGAAAGCCGGTTCCAATCTGCATAGTTTTCTCACCGTCCTCTAGGGATAACGGAACCTCAGCCGTGTTTTCGACAGGTGTTGCGATTGGCTCAGTACATCCCTTGGTGAAATGTTCAATCTCGATCTTCAAAGTGGTTTTTTGCCTGTTATCAGTAATGGAGGACGTCTGAATGGTCTGTAGATAACACCTTCTGGAAAGGTCATGATCGCTGATTGATTCCCCAATCCCATTTTTCATTGGAAATTTCATCTTCAAATGTGGGATTGAGGTTATTGCTTTAAGTGCTGACAAGGTTGTAGCCCAAGAAGGCATCTAGAAAGCTCATTATGGTATGTCCCGAAGTGGAGTCGATCAGTTGGTCGATACTTGGGAGATGGTAATAGTCTTTCGGGCACGCTTTGTTCAGATCTATATAATCCACGCACATCCTTCACTTCTCATTGTGCTTTTTAACCAACGAGCCATTCTGGATAAGTGATTTCAAAGATAAAGTCAGTAGCCAAAAGTTTATCGATTTCATTATCAATTACCTGTTGTCTTTCGGGAGCTATGTTCCTCCGCTTCTGTTTCACGGGTTTTGAGTTTAGGTTTACACTTAACTGATGCACGACCACGGTCTGATCAATGTCTGGCATGTCAGCTGGGACCCAGGCAAAGATGTCGAAGTACTCTTGTAAGAGAACCACCAGCCGAGTCCTCGTTTTATCTTGAAGGCCGGTTCCAATCTGCATAGTTTTCTCACTGTCCTCTAAGGATAACGGAACCTCAGCCGTGTTTTCGACAGGTGTTGCGATTGGCTCAGTACATCCCTCGGTGAAATGTTCAAGCTCGATCTTCAAAGTGGTTTTCTGCCTGTTATCAGTAATGGAGGACGTCTGAATGGTCTGTAGATAACACCTTCTGGAAAGGTCATGATCGCTGATTGATTCCCCAATCCCATTTTTCATTGGAAATTTCATCTTCAGATGTGGGATTGAGGTTATTGCTTTAAGTGCTGACAAGGTTGTTCTTCCCAAAATAACGTTGTAGTTGCTTTTCACTTGAACTACGTAGAAACGGACCATAATGGAAGCTTGTTTCGGGGCAGTCCCGAAGATCACGGGCAATTCAATCGTCCCCGCTATACGGACTAGGTTATTTTCGAACTCGTATAAGGGAGACTCATTGCAGATCTCCAGCTTTCTTCCCTCAAAGTCCAGCCGATTGTATGCTTGGCTATAGAGTACATCGACTGAACTTCCATTATCAACAAGCATCATCTTCATATCCATGGTTCTGACCTGAGCTATAATAACCAGTGCATCCTGGTGGGGAGTAACCATTCCCGATGGGTAATCGTCGTCGAAAAAGGTTATAGGGTCGGTCTTGATGTCATGCGATTTTCCAGACACTTAATGAACCTTTCTCCCGAAAGCCTTTCTTTTTCAGTTGGAGAAGGAGGAGATTGACCCTCCCAAGATGACATTAACAACACCTCTTGCCTCTGTGATCGGTGGTGGAGGCTCAAGTCGATCAAAGGCCGACGATCGGTAAGAATCGACAACATAACTGTCTAGATTATCCATCCGAACTTATTTTTCCAAGAAATATTTTAGTTGGTAACACTCTTCGGTGTCATGCCCCTTGACTTCATGATAGATACAATACCGGGAGACAACACCAGAAAATAGCGAAAAAAGAGCGTTGTCTCGGCGATCACGACGATCTGAGCGGGAGGCCGAGCGTCTCAGGCTCAAGAGGTCGTCTCCAGCCTTGGTTAGTTCCTGATATTGTTTATCAAGCTCCTTCTGCTGGACGTCTAAAGCTTTTTCTTTTTGAGGATCGCCTGGAGATGACGCCCTTTTTCCGCTATTGTCTCCCGGTGGGACTGAGTGGGAGGTGGCCTCTTTAAGTTATTCTGACTCCGTGTTAAGTGTGATGTCTCCATGTCAATTATTCTTAATGAAAATAATGGAAAACTCACTCGTTACTAAATACTAGCGCCTCCTTCTAGCGCCAATGTTGACGTCTGATTCTATCCTACTGGCTGTCTGGGAAGAATATCTGCACAAAAGTCCTAACGGCTTGAGCCGTTGGTGGACTCCTCCGGTGTGAGTGTTAGTGAAGGTTTCAAGATAGGTCAACAATGGAGGCTTGAGTATCTAGTATAGTAGAACAATGTGTGTAACCCTTACCTCCACCATTGACCGGATATTTATAGCAGTTACTTAACATTTACCAGTCCTATTAGGAATGTCCATCGGAGAAGTAGTAATGGAATAGGTAAGTGGCTATCCTAAATCTCTTAGGATGCAAGATTCCTACTCCAATTCGGATTAGATATAATAAATCATTGTTATTCGAATGAATTTAGGAACTGTACCCAAGCCTATCAGACTTTAGAGTCCTCATGATAAACTACTAAGCTGATGGTCTGTTGGGCCTAGCCCAATACAAATTACCTAATCAGGCTTGGCGAAATATTCATCCTAACAATAATAATGGTTAACTGACAGGATTACAATAATATTAATTGTACTCTTTCTATATAAAATTGGAGATATATTTTTAAAAAGATAATTTTTAAATAATTTTTAAAAAAAATATGTTTTTATATTTGACATACTCTTATTGCACCTGTAATACATGTAATCAATAAACCAAATAAAAAATATATTAAATTAATATAATAAACTATTGTATTACAGAGCTATATTGATTTGTCGTCATTCAAACACTACATGGGATGGGGTTTGGGTCGTGGAATAATATTTTGATGTAATGCAAATCGCAATACAATAGCTATGTAATCAATAAACCAAATAAAAAATATATTAAATTAATATAATAGACTATTGTATTACGGAGCTATATTGATTTATCGTCATTCAAACACTACATGGGATGGGGTTTGGGTCGTGGAATAAGATTTTGATGTAATGCAAATCGCAATACAATAGCTATGTAATACGATGACAATAGCTTATAACTATTATATTTTTTGGTTGAATTCAATCTTGGGTTACGTGGAAAATATGTAATCCAATTATATTCATTATTAACTTGTTTGGTTTATTGAAATTAAACATGTAATGTGAAGGGATTAAAATTAATTAAGAGTTTTGATGATAACAAAAAAGAATATTAAAATTCATTTAAAAAACATAGGTTAGAATCTTCTCCATAAGATTTATATTTTATTGCATTTCTATGTGCTTATTATATTACTATATTATTATTATTTTCTATTAAGTATTTTCACTTATAAAATCTATTTTGTATTTTAACTTGATTTATATAAATACTTTTTAAAATTCTATTTTCAAAAAAATTAAAAACTGTTGTAAATTTTATTTATGAACTATAATAATCCAATACTATTGGTCAATAGAATTTATTTCAAAAATTAAAATTTTAAAGGGCTGTTAGTTTTGACTTGAAATTATTTCACTTATTCCATTTTGATCAAAAGTTAAAAAAAAATTAAATTAAATATTTAAAAATCAATTTGATTCTAAATTATTTAAACATGTGCTTAATTAGTTGACAAAGTAAAAAAAATAATTTGGAAATACAAAAAGATTATCAAAATCTTCATTTTTCCTTTCTATAATCGACCATGTATGCTTAAAGATTTGGATAAGTATATGTACACACAAATAAAATACAAAATTAAACACAATATTGATTTTAATCATTAAAAGTATGTGCATGACACGAATTTCAATATAAATATACACTCTTTAATGGTTAAGATTAATATAATATTGTTTATTTTTGTGTTTATTTTTTTTGTGTACCTAGAGATTTTAAATCAAGTTTTTTGTTCTTGGTTGGCAAGAAAATGAGTTCTAAGAAACGATAAAAAGGACAAAAAGAACTATTTATTTTCCTTTCTCTTCCTACTGGCTATATGAGCTAAATTTTGGGATAAAAATTTAAAGTATTTCAAGCAAGAAAGAATTAGAGCCATTGGATTAAACCTTTAAAAACCCAATCCAAGCCCTCCATTCTAATTTGGCTTGCTATAAATATCATTCATATTCCTTCATTTGTTCCTAATTTTGCTAAAGCAAACATTGCCCACATACTCTCTCTATATTTCGTCTCTTTTAATCTTTCAAGCTAAATTCTAGTAGGTTAAGGAAGTGAGCAAAAAACAAAAAAATATAAAGTGATGTATTTATACTACATGATACGCACATACTTATATTGCTCACATACACAAAATAGCACACACTTGATTATATTTATTTGTGTTATTTTCTCACTTTTTAATTTGTATTTAATATTGTTATTATAGTTATATTCATTCATATTAAACACTATAAACACAAAACACCTTTACTTGCATTTATATATTTATTATGTTAATTCAAGTTGTTAATTATATTGAATATATCTATCATTTGAATTAACTTAAGCTTATATATATTGATCAAAAATTTATACATAAGTCTTTTCACTGAAGTGAAAAACTAGTGATTAACTTTCAAACTATGATAACTTACCCATTTATACCTCAGAGTACAAGCTACATTAATTTGATATATTGTGAACTGTAGTCATTTTAAATAAAGTGATACAAGACAATTTTTCCTTAAGATTAGATAATTAGTTTATCCTTATTATTCTTATACAAAAAAAAATAAAAATTGCATGTATAAAATGATGATTCATATATAGTCATGTCTTTAAGAGTGGTAAACAAAATATATAGATACTTGATTTATAAAGTGTTGAAGATTAACCTTATTCCAAAGTGTTAATTTCACTTTATAAAAGTGTTTTATATCAACTAAACTAATCATAACTTTCAAACTGTCATATTTATTGTAATTATTGGTATAATTGTCATATATCATACTTGTAAGAAATAATTCATAACTGTCACTATTTATTTTTTGTAAAGTGATATACTTGACATATTTAAACTTAAACTTTGTCTATCTTCTTATTAGAAAAGCACAAGTGAAGACAAATTAAATTATTTTTTAAACAAGGGATAAAGCTAAGTATTCTTTTAGGTTATGTTTGTTTACAAAAAATATACTTAAAATTGAACTATTTGTATTAATTTAATACTATTTTGAACTATTTTATCCCATGACGAGGGATTAAATAATTCTATGAACTATTTTTGTAACACCCCCTTCCCGACCAGTGAAAAAGGAGGCTACGCACGAACGAATTCTAAACAGAATGTCAAAACAAAAAGGAAACTCTCCTCATATTTGCCCTTGAATCCCCTTGCAAACCTGCCGGAAGAAAAACACAGCATGAGTCAAACGCCCAGTACGAATAAAGAGTGCAGAAATAAAAACTGAAATTGAATAACAAAAGTAACTGAACCAAACTGAGATTAACAAAATCAACTGAACTAAATAACATAATCGACTAAACTGAACTAATCTACTGAACTGATCTACTGAACTGAAACTGATCTCCTGAACTGAATTGATTTACTGAACAACATAAAAGGCTGAATTGAATGGTTGTGTTTATTTCATACCGAGCTCAGAACAAAACAGAAATATACCTTGTCACAAAGACAAGTCAAAATACTGCCACACAGGCAGGCACACATTGGACTGCAGATCCAAATGTATACAAAATCGGAAGGTGTGTTCGGCACAAACAACACCAAACCGCAGAACAGAACAGAACAGAAAACTAGGGTCGACCCATACGCCTCCCACAACAAAACACCAATTGGCCAACTCCCATCGGAGCACACAAAATGGAGACGCCGTGGACTAATCACACTGCCACGAAAGTGTCATGCCTCGGTGCCAAGAGGACATGCCTGTGGTACCCCCACAGGTGGTTATAGCTCAGTATACCCTACGGTACTTTCTAACAAAAATATCATGTCACAACGAATGCGACACAATATCACAAAAAGGGTTCTAATACGCACATGCTAAACCGAACAAATCGACACAAAGTCTCCCAAATATACTTGCATGTACCTTTCTACAGAATCAAAATAAATACTAGACATACTTAATAAGTCTAAAGAGTACAAGATAAGTTGCGAATATCTAAAATCAAACAAAACTATCATATGCATTTGACTATGAACAATATATCAAAATAATATCCAAATTCTAATGAGGAACAAAACAAACAAATTAAAATTAAAGGAATATTGTTGAAGGAGTACGGAATTCGTACCTGGAATACGCAATGTAATTCCCAAAATTATATTGCGAAACTGACTCGTTAAATTCCCTCCATCGAAACTAATAAAGGAACAAATAAATACTACATTAATCAATTGATTAAGTTTTACACATTTTCTTTCTCTTAGGCGAATCTGAAATCCTTCCGTTCTAAACAAAATTCTACCTAACGTTATACATACATAAATATTTTAATCATGGTAACGTATATATTAATAAATAATAGCTTTCTTGTTCTTCCGAAATACATATAAAAATATTTACAAAGTATTCTTTCCATTTTTAATTCTATTACAAACAAACAAATATTATTATTATTATTATTATTATTATTATTTTCTTTCAAAACTTTAAAGTTACAAAAATATTAATTTAATATTCTAAAATGCTAATTATTAACAAAGATATACCAAAATATATTAACTAACAAACTAAATAGCATACAAAATTAAAACTACAAAATTATAACTAATACAGAAAATTAAATAATTACACAAAGAAATAAAAAGAGACATACTCGAAATTATGAGGTTCGCAGTCCGCCCACGTCCTCGACACCGAAAAGTATTTTAACTAAGGAGGTCCTTACTAAAAAGGTCCTCACACAAAAAGGTTTCCTCACATTGGAAAAAGCCTTAATGTTTTTGTTGTTAAAATGGGAATGGGTATGGCCATACATATAGGTAAAGGCAAGGGAGATGGTTTAATATTTAGGTGATGTGAGACTTTTCTTTTAAAAACTAACCGGGTATTACAATTTTTTTTAATCATTTATAAGGCTATTTATGTGAGATTATATAATCCCATGAAATTTTTTGGATTAATGGTCCCCCTTTATTTTAAACTATTAAATGGCTTGACGAGACAAATAATCTTTTATCAAAGGATTAAATAGTGTAAAGTAGTATTAAATTAATGTAAATAGTTCAATCCCAAGTATGGTTTTTACAAATAAACATAGCCCTAGTGTGTAAGTTATTGAGTGATATTGGTTCCAAGACTAAGATTTTAGAAGTCATAGGTTTGGATTTCTAAGTGAGTGAGAGAGAAATGTTAGAGTTCATGCCCTATAGGCCAATTATTTGATGTAATTGCTTAACATTTTTGATATTATATTTGATTGAATAAATGAATTATTTTATTATAATTTTATTTACTACGTTATATAAATATTAGCATAATAAAAATTCTTAGAATAGTGATACAAATTATATAACTTTAAGTATGTGACTTGAATATGAGATTATATAATTACAATTAGTATCATTGCTCTTAAATGTCCCTAGTCGAGTATCATTGTTAATGGGACAATAATGATGCATTGAGATTAGTATGATGATTGATTGATGGCCAAATCTCATTGGTCATAAATATATGAGATATTCAATCAACGCATAAGTACATGTTAGATAACAATGTACTGGACAGACCCACCATGAGAATTCTACGTGGAGCATTATGCAAAGTGTCATAAGAAATTCTCATATTGACAATGATGTAATGATCCTCCGACCTGAAATCACTATATTATTATACGAGAATTTATGTACTTTGATATCATCAAAGGTCACCTTTAATAGGGTGGACAATAAATGTGATTATTGGGTATATCATGAATCGTGTAAGGAATATGAGTGATCTAGATGGAATTTAACCCTCTTATATATTAAGCGGTGATATCCATATGCCTCTTGATTGAGTAGGACTATGAAATGCATGACCATGCTCAAATAGTGATTTGTTTCATATAATTTACTTATTGATCAAGAAAACTCAGATTAAATTATAAATAGTATGACACATTCCATACCTCGAGTTTAATCTAGGATGTCAATGTTAAAATGATTAAATTACATTAAAACATTGGTCACGAAAAGGTTACATAGAATCACCGATCTTATTATTACTTAGGTAGCAGTAATGCATTACTAGATGCCGCTCACTGTTTATAATTTTATAGTATGATTTTAAAATTATTACCAACATAATAATAACCTATAGGGGTACACTTAGAATGTAATTAAAAAGGAATTAATTTAAATTATAAGGATTTAAATATGTCAACATGATTGATAGTATTTAAATTATGAATTTAAATTAATATGATAACTTGTATATATGTATATTACTTAAGTAAGACTTAATTAATATATAATATATATAAATTCGGATTATACTTTTCTAATTAGATTAGGTTTTGGTTAATTCTTTTTGACTGCTATATATATATATGATATATCAGCCATTTTAGAGACGAGAGGAAAAAATAAAAATAAAACCCCAGCCGCTTTTATAAAGAGACTAGAGAGAAAAATTTCAGAAAATTCAAATCTTGGCGGCTAGTACTGCAACTCTCTTTACTATAGATCGTGTGACGATTCGCGGGGCGTTTGTATGGATACCATAGAGGCGCAGTTCTGTTGGATTGCGTTGAAGATTCGAAGCTGTTCCAGAATTTTTCATCGTCTCTATTTAAGCTCGGATAATCGGTAAAACAAATCTAAACCTCTGAATTAATATGTTTTCGCATGAATCCTGTTTTAGGGTTTCGAAAATTGTTTTGAAAAGTTATAATTCCACTGCTTTTATGTGCCAAAATTCCTACAAGAAAGAGAAAAAAATATCAAGTTTTAAGACCAATCAAAGAAGGAATACAAGTGCTCTGAAAAATGAAATTTGCAATTCTTAAAGGATATTAGGATAGAGTAGTTCTAAGACAAAATTAGATTTGTATACAGGTTTTTCCATCTGCATAAGGAGTTAAATTATTTTTATGGTAAAAAAAATCTAAATCTAGGAGAGAAGTTTGAGAACTGGACTAATTATATAAATCTAGGAAATTGATATTTTCACAATTTTTTTTTATATTTTAACAAGAAAATTATCGCAATAGACATACAACGACAATTAAAAACGTCAGTATAAACCTATAACGACGATTTTATTGTGAAAACATCAAATTTCTATATCTATTAGAGATATATATAGTAAAACATGATATATCGCTATGTTATCTGATTGATATCTCTTAATCTCTATCTCTTTATTTTGTTCACAACAATATTCAAAAATATTTTGACAAAATCACTTAAATAATTAAAATTTTAAAAAGGTCAATTTTTTTAAAAAAGTAAATTAATCTATTCAATCAATCATCATTTTTAGATTAATTATTAGAAATTCGAATCTTAACATAATTTGTAGAATATTAATATTTTAAGACTATATTACCCTTGTTATGAAATAAATAATTTTATTTTCAATTGCATTATAAGGGTATTTTTGGGTATATTGTGCACAAAAAGAGTGGTAATGATTGAGTTGACATGTTTTGTCTTTTTATGGTTTTTACATTTTATGGTATAATGGATCAATACATCAAATGAAGGATGTAATAAAAAACTTAAAATTTAATATAATAACATTACCTACTTAATGAGCTGATAAATTGGTGAACCAACTAGAATAAATGTCACATCAATATGATAACTTATTGTATTATGAAATTATTACATTGATTTGACACGTTTACAATGCAATAATTTATAAAAAATAAAATACCATTAAATTCATTTGACATTTTGACTTAAAATTTATTTTATTCATTGCATATAGTTGCTTATTTAATGAATCAAATATAATTTTAAACTTAATATAATAACATTTTTAATTATAACATAAATATCAATTTTGAATTGAATATTATCATTGTATTTAGGGACGGTAGCCACTATAGAGCATGAGAGGGTCGGCCGGTCGGGTACCTTGAATTTTTTGAAGTTTACAAGCTTATAAAATTTTGATATTTTTATTTCAAATCTTCAAGATTTATAGAAAAAATAAAATATATACAGTACTCTTTGAGAAATATATAAGAAAGTACTTTTTTCTAAATATAAGTACAATTTTATTTTTTAAGTCATTTTTTGGATATTATAACAAACATCAAAATTTATGATTCTTTTTTTATTCCACTTTTTATACTATAAAAAAGTCTATATAAGTTGAAATAAAAAAAATCAATCAAAAAAATTAAAAAATTATTCATAAAATTTGAATCCTATAAATTACTCATAATTTTACATTTATTATATTTCAATTCCCTCTAAAAAAAATCCTGACTTCATTTTATACAATACTAGATATAAATCTGCGCATTGCGACGGAATTATTTATTTTGTTAATTAAAAATTTATATATGTAATTAATAAATTAAAATATAATAAGAAGATAGTAGATTGTTGGCAAATTTAAAATTTTGGTAGCATATGTTAAAATCAATAGTTCAATTTTGAGATAATATTAGAAATTTTGGACGCGTTTTTGTTAGCATTTGTGTGATTAAAAAATAATTTTTTTTGATTTTTATTGATCCAATTATATGTAAATTAAAAAATATGAATATTTGATTTTTATGTTGTATTATTGAGAAATTAATATAGTTGTTAATATCAGATTAGTTTAGAGATCTAGTGATTTTGAAAATTATAAAATCAACATAGTAATGCATTTGTGTTAGTAGATGTTTAATTTAAAATTATTAAGCTGTTAGGGCTTCAATTTTTGGATTTAATTTTATATTTAAAAAACCAACAAATTGGAGTAATTAAAAATCGAGAAAATCAAAGTATGGTTGATAGCAACATGGTTGACGTGTAATGCTTTTGGAGACGTGGTGAAATGTGTGAATGACATTTATTATGTAATGGTGCTAATATATCACATTTTAATATATATATAATAATAATAATAATAATATATAATTTTAATGTATATAATAGATAGATTATAACTTTATTATATTTACTAAACTATTACATTACATCCACAATTCTATTGAGAAAATCAAATCCTACCTTTGTGCTAGAGTGAAAATAGTGACGCCCTAGAATACTAGTTACGAGGATATGTTGCACCAAAAGAAAGAAAGCCATAAAAAAAGAGAATATAATGTCCATCATCTGTGTTGCTGCTCACTAAAGAACTACCTCCTATATCATTATTGTCACGTTTATTCTTTTTTTTTTTCCATCTATAATTTTAAATACATTATTATTATATTTTTAATTTAATTTTATCTCATATAATTTATACATGCTGGGTCATCATCAAGTGTTAATAATAAAGACACTATTATATACACAAAACTAAACACAAAATCAATTATTACATCCATCTCAATTATTAAAAAATAAAATTTAAAACTAATTTTCGTATCAGACTTAAAATGCATTTTGTATTTAATTTTTATTAACTTATATTTTTCCTAATAATAATAAAACATGTCACATTTTTCTTGGATTTATGTTTCGTCTCCATCTTCTCATTCTCCTTTTTCACTGACCAACAACACATACGATTCGAAACGTACACAAAAACAAATTATAATATTATTTTAATTATTAAAAAATATATTTTTATATTAAAATCATATTATACTTATCTTTTTAATAACTAAGATAATTTTATTGTTGATTTTTGTGTATTTAAACTTTTGATAATACTCCTGTACCAAATGTTTGCCTACTTAATATAGATCCAACGGCCAATGTCACGCTGAAAATATCCAACGGCATACGTTCCCCTCACCTCGATCGACGGTCCGTGTTGCTCAGTTATGGCGGGAAAACTGGGTAAGGAAAAATAACTTTTTAATAATATTTTTAGATTATTTAATTGATTAAAAAACACAGATATTTGGATACAATTAGTTAGATGTATCATGTATGGATAGAGGAGAGGAGAGGAGAGAGAGAGAGAGATGGTAAGGGTGGGGCTGATGTGAGACGTCGGACGAGACAACACTGGCAGGTAGGCACCTTAATTCCACGTGGGCCCCACCGATGAATTTCGTGTTTCCGTTTCTAATGCTTACGTTAGCTTTTGATTTCTCTCTCATCTGCCCCTTTTGTCTTCCTTGTTTAATTACCAAAAACCCCATTCCCATTTCTTTTTTAATTTCAAGTTTTCATAATCATGCCCATATGTTTCTAAATATCTTTATATTTCCCCACCAATTTTTGCTTCTTTCATTTTACACACGAATATTGTAAGATTTTTCCTAATTTAATTTTGTTTTAGTGGTGTTTTTCAATTTGATGAGTTAAAATTCATCTATTGCATGTGCTTGCATCTTTAAACTTTAAAAAAAACAAAAAAAAATATAACATTTCTATTTTAATAATTTTATGATTTTTTTTTACATGATTGAGTTTTTTCTGTATATTTATTTAGGTATGTAATGCATGACATTCAAAATCTATCAATTACCTTAGGATATATTTAGAAAAAAGAATGGAATTAACATATATTGTGTAATGAAAATATAAAGTAAAGTAAATATTCTCAAAACTTTATTATAAAACTAAAATGATCTTTGTGTTATGAAATTGTAATGCAAAGGATATACTTTAATATTTCTCTTTGGGCAAAGAAGATAAATATGTTCTAAAGTGGATCTTTAACCTGATCGTAAACCGGGAGTTAGAGTGGCAATATATGTAAAAGATTAAAAACTTAATTAGATTTATATTATTATGAGAATTAGAGGCTCGAAATGTCTATTTTAATTTGTAAAAGGAGTGACAACTAAGAAATTCTTTATTTTGTGAAAAAAAAAAATCATGTCAAGAACTCTACGATTCAAAATATATTTTTTATAAAATAATATAAGTAATTGAATTATTGTTTGGACAATTATAAATACATTTGCTAGGATGGTAATCCAATTTAAGATACAATTGTTCCATTCGATACACTTTAGGTGATTTCACAAAATGAAGGGAAAAAAATTATACTAGTAACCTCTTGCTTCGGATCCAAGAAAAAGAGTCATTGAAGGACAACTTGGTCATTTCACATACCCCACTACCGTCAAACGCCCTGTAACTCACCCTCTTCTACTTAACCGCTAAATGGGCAATACTACAATAACATCATGCCCGTAACCCAAGCCTGAAACGCATGATGAACCAGCCACCCTCCGTGCCTACGTGCTCAACCGCCATTGGTCATCTTTACCTCTTTGGGATTCACAGTTAAAACACCAAGCAATAAACAAAGAAAACAAAACCACAGTCACACTCTCTGTCTACTCCCTTTCTTTCTTTCTTTCTTTCTTTCTTTCTCCAAAATTGTGTTTTTTCTCCCTCTGAAATTCCCATTTTTCTCTTCACTTTCTCACTCCGACCCCACCCAAATTCCCAGTTTTCAGACTCTGCAATGCGTGATCTATCCTCTTTGCTTAATTTCTGTGTCTAATGCTTGAGTTTTTATAGAGTTATAAGGGAGATGCTGGAAGCAGTGGAGAGTTCGGTTGTTAATGGTGGATTTTCTCAGTTGCAAAGCTGTGGGGAGAGTAGCGAAGAAGAGCTCACTGTTTTGCCGCGCCATACGAAGGTTGTAGTCACTGGGAATAACCGGACCAAGTCGGTGCTTGTTGGGCTTCAGGGTGTTGTGAAAAAGGCTGTTGGGCTTGGCGGGTGGCATTGGCTGGTAATTTTGTTTATAATTCATTGCATAAATGGGGATGGATTTGTTATTTGATTTGGGTATTGGTTTATTTTGGGTTTTTTCTGTATAATGCAGATTGGGTTTTTGATTGTTTAATATGTTGTTCTCTTTGCAATGTGAGATTTTTGGGTATTAGTGTTTCTGAATTTTGGTTCTTACCCTGTTATTGATTTTGTTGATTTTATGGTGAATTGGTTAAATCTTTGATTGGGTTTTGTTATTTCTATGTTTTCTTTAGTAATTGCAACAGGGTTTTTTGTTTTTGAGCGAAAATATTATGTTTTTGTGGCATTGAAGAATTGTTTTTGATAAATTTGAAATTGGCTTTTCTTGCATGTCAGTTTCAATTATTGGATCTGGGGTTTGAATATCTTTTTCCATAGTGGGGGATTTTGAATTGAATTTGTTTAATGCAGTTATGATATGAGCATGCTTTTGAGAATTATTAGAATGCAGTTTCCTCTGTTTTTGGTTAGTTCAGTAGCTTATTAATAGTTTTTGGAATTGTGGGTGCTTGGTTATAATTGGATAGGATATTGCTCTGCTTACTACACGATTTTTAAAATTTAAATTTCTGCATTATAGAGTTTTTGGTCTGAAAATTGGATTGCTCTGCTGCATGATGCATTATAGAATTTTTGTTTTTTGGAACATCTTATTTGGATTTATGTAGCTAAAAGAGGCTGTATAGGTGAGCCTGTTGTTACTTTGCTTAAGCAATACTTGCCTGAGCAGAAATGGGCTGGGTGATTGGCTGGGCACTCATATGGTCATCTGGGTGACCAGGCAACTTCATTGGTGCCTAGTCAAGGCATGGACCGTCCCAACTGTATCATGCATCATAGTGGGTTCACATGTAGATTTTTTTAAATTTTAAGATTTTTTGGGTATTTTATCTGCCAAGCTTTTAAGTAATTTTTTTGGTTGCTAATTATTTAACTAATATTTTTGATAAAGTTGTTTATTTATCTTGTAAAATTTGTGAACATTTCTGTCTTATTGATCTGTCTGCTGCTTGGGTTAGGAGGGGGAGGGGGCAGACTGTCCAGTGCCACTTGACAGTGACTGGTAACCATGTCTCATATTAGTTTTGTATGGTAAATTATGTATTCTGATATTTTAGGTGAAACCAGTAGACCTGAGAAAGATACAGAGGATATGGCTATGTTATTTTTTTTTCTTTTACTGTAGTTCTTGTGTCTGACTCCAGCTCTTGTTTTGGTTGAGGATTTAAATTGTATGGTAGCATTTAATTTTAATCTGTTTTGTTAATAGTAGAAATTTTGCAACATTTCTCATTTGAGTTGTTTTCTGTTAAAGGTTCTTCTGCATTATTATGTTTTTTTTTATTGCTTAAAATATACTTCAAATTCAAGAGCTAATTTAATGATTGTGAAAGTAGTTGTTTTCTTGTACATAATGAACGTATTCCTATATTATTATTACTTCCTATATTATTATTACTTATAAACTGATTCCCACATTTGTCATTCTCTTCTGTTTTACCGGGCGCTTATATTTTCCTTGGATGTAATTTAACATCCCCTGATTCCTAATCGAAGCCAGAAGGTTTGATCAGGTTTCCTTATAATTCTGGGTGAAGAAAAATTGATCTTATGTAGTCTGTGTTGAATTACCACTGTAAAGAATATAATTCAATGGTCCAGATAGAAGCAGATTTTTTTTTTTCCTGTTGGTATTATCTCTTCATTGCTCATACCCTGTAAATAACTAAATATATCCCATTGTCATTTTTACACTGGTCTCTGTTGGAGGGTCTTTAGCCAGTGCCACTTAATCAATCTAATTTTGGAAGTTCTTAATTTTGTGAAGTGTTGGTGTTCTTTGGATGGAATATCTGATTGCAGTTTTCACAAATTGCAGGTGCTTACCAATGGCATAGAGGTAAAGTTACAGAGGAATGCTCTGAGTGTGATTGAAGCTCCTACTGGTAATGAGGGTGATGATGATCTCGAATTTGATAATGTGCAGTGGAATGGCTCAGATTTGGGTGAGTTTGGTTACTAACTTCTAGTGTATACTTTTTTTGTGCCATTTCTATCAAGAATTTTAGTTCACCACTTCTGAAAAATTAGTTCTACCATCGTTCGTCCTGGATCTACAAATTTTTTGAAGTTCACAACATTTTATACCTGTGTATTTCAGCCATCATTTTGCAGGAGATCCTATTGATGGAAAATAGTAAATCGAGTGATATCATTGCCATGTTCCTGGCTAAGGTGTTATCGAGTAGTTTTTGATGATCTGTTGTAGGAAGTTGGAGTAGTTTTTGATGATCTGTTGTAGGAAGTTGGGAAAGACTATATTCTTATTTTCATCTTTTTGTGTGCCACTTTGAACTTTGATTTTTGCATTTTAAGATTGTTATTTTTCAAAGTAATGTTGTAGAGGTTGTTGCCTAGGATCCATTATGTCTGTACTTCTCTTACTTACCTTTATTATTTGCACAAAACTCTTTATTGCATATCATATTCATATCCTTTTAGGACCCACCATGCAATATAATTGTCCTCTATTTTCTTTTATCCAATTTTTCAGCATCCGATGATACTCAGAAGTCGAACAGGTCAAGGTATCACGTGCATAAATCAACAGGGTCATCTCACAAGACTATGAGCAGGTCTCACTCTTGTGACTCACAGTCCAAGGGATCAATTACTACCCCACGCGGGTCCATGGTGAGGAAGCTTTATTCAATGTCCTATTATATATTACTGTAGTTGATTTGTTCCCTTTCATATGCATATTTTGATATTATTTGGCCTCAAATATTCAATTGTTTCAACTGTGCTCAACTGTATTATTTCCTTTCATCCAAAATAATCCTGTACAGAAGGTTGACCTCAGCAAGCTAGAAATGGCTGCCTTGCGGAGATATTGGCGACACTTTAACCTTGTGAGTTTGTTAGAAGCAGACTTTGAAAAAATTAAAATTTTCTCACCAGCTGAAGCTCCTTTGATTTGATAGTTTTGTGTATTAACAGTTAGGTTTTTCAGGTGGATGTTGTCCCTAACCCATCTAAAGAGCAACTAGTTGATGTAGTTCAGAGGCATTTCATGTCGCAGGTAAAATGTCTATGAACCATGTAATACTGAGAAGATTTTGTTGCAAAATCTATTATGTTTGAATGCCCAACACAGATGGCCAGATGGGTCAGTTGTTAGTGTGTTGTCTATCTGCTTTACCTAAAGAAATGATGATTATGCTTTAATGAGACCAAATAATTAGGACGGAGAATGAGTTAAATTTGAGATTTGAGTATGGTATCTTATTTTAGGAAGCCTGAACTTTTTTACAAGTAAAATTTGATATTTTCACAAGCTCCCTGACACATAAGTGTGAGACTTATTTACTATTCATGTGAAAAGGACTTGTGTAACTTTGATTGCTTCTTATGGATGTTATTGAAAAAATATGATATATATTTATCAACTAAAATACTTTTGTTGTTGGTGAAGCAATTGGACGAGTTGCAGGTCATCACTGGGTTTGTGCAGTCTGCAAAGAGATTGAAGAAAGTGTGTAAATAACATTGTGAGCTCTGAGTAGCAAGATCTGCTTCATCATTTTGTTGTTGACGCCAACAGACAGATACCGATGTTACCTAAAATGTCTCCTCCGCACTGCAATGATTACTGAACATATGTATCCTGAGGTTAAATTATTACATTTTTCTTTTATTTGTTTTGGTATCTCTAAGTTATAGAGTTACTCTCTCCATGTTTAGTTGTAGTTATGTAGATAAAAAATCTAGAGTGGCAAATAGAGATGTATGGGTCCTCTTTGGTGATTTTGGTATCTCTAAGCTATAGAACTAGTTGCTCTTTCCATATTTAGTCGTAGATATAGTGTGTGAACTGGCAAATAGACCTGTAAGAAGCCTCCTGGGTGATTTTCTAAGCTTGGTGGATGCTAAGTATTTTGGATTAAAGAGTTGAAATCAAAAAGAAAAAGAATCAGCAGACTAGGAGATCTTGTATCTGAAATCGCTCTCAAATCAAAAGAAGGATATCGAGGAAGATTATGTAAAATTGGTCCTACAAATATAAATGTCTTAATGAAACGGTTTTTACTTATTCAATCGAGATACAATGATAATTTAAAGTAAAGAATGATCAATAATATCAGCTAGGTTGCTCTTTGCTTGGACTCAAAAATTCAAGAAATATTACTATATTGTCTATTTCAAAAAGAGAAGTAAGTATGGTATGTCTGGGAATTTTTGGTACTTTTAATTTCATAATTATATTTCAGGCTAAACACAACAATCTTATGCACCCATTTAGGCGTAGTTGGTGTATTTTGTTTTTATTTGAATTTAAGAGAAAAAAGATGACTGCCTTCATGTAAAAATAGCATGACACTTTGATTCGGGTTCCCGTCGAGAGTTTCCTCTCACACAAGTGGGAAGGTGGTCTACGACACAAGGTAGAGTTAAAAAAAAGGATATGAAGGTAACGGTAAGTCGGGACATGAGAATCCAGAAAGGTAGATAATTATAATCATACTTTTCACATGTAACTTGATTCTTCATTGAAGTAGATTTTATTTTATTAGAGGGAGATCCATCTTTGCTTGTACGAACAAGTACGTAAACAATCTACACTCAAACCTATCGCATGAGCTAACAATAAATGATGTGAATGAACCGGGCAATCATCCAATCTCTTCTTTTTCTTTTCAACATCACATTAGTGAAATTTTTTAATTTCATATCAATGGTGAAATAAGCCAATTGTTCAATTCATTTTATTACAATATTTTATTTTATGAATTATTTATTTATCGCACAAAAAACCTTTTGAATTTTTGATAGATTTATAGTTTCCAATTCAATTATTATGCAATTTTCATATTGTTTGATAGCATAGCATCTACTCCTGAAACTATGTTTTAGTATGTCTTCTTAGTTTAATAAGGCTGTTCATCTCTAATTTCACCAACTATATGGGCTGCATTGTTTAGATTTTGTTCTAGTAAGCCAAGGCCTGTATATGAGATTAATGGCAAGTGGGCTGTATCTAGATTTCATTATTTTTCTCACCTTTTTAATCAAGTGAGATAAGACTCCATCCAATATATACACTAAAATTTTATCATGATGCTATTACTATAAAACTAAATGTTAAACAAATTTAAAAATATATTTGGAGATATTTTGTCATTTCATATTATCATTAAAAGAAATAAATTTCTTTTAGAACAAAAGAAATTGACGAGTCGAACTCTTTTTTTGAGTAGTGTGCTGAGTATATGTACCAAATTTAGTAGCCCAATCCTATTTACTAATAGCATTCCACATTATCATTGTGCAAATTACAAGGTAAATTATTTAGCAAAAAAAGAATAAAATTACAAGGTAAATTTATTTGGTTATCAATTTTTCAAAATAAAACATCCACATTCGGATACATTGATATATTTTGGATGTGTCTAATGTCATTTGGTCCAATGACACAATACGAGAGCATAGACTCTCTTAATTTCAAGGGGTTGACCTGATTGTCAAGGAGGTTTGCTCTCTTTCTTAACTTCTCGATTTCGAACCTCCAATGTGAGAGTTGCACCCTTAAGATTGTTCGGAAAGCGATTTAGTCTCAGTTGACGCTTAAATTGACCCTAAAAAAATAGCGTAGACTCTCGTCGATAATTTCTACCATGCAAAAACTCATCTTCCTTTTTTATTGTTTTGTGCAAGTGTTTTTTTTTTTTGGTACCAGTGACGAGTGTATTAAGTTTTAAAAACATTGAATATTCTTTTCTCTTCCTAGTGGTCTTGGACAAAAAATATTTGTTGGTACAAGTGGCAAACCCTTTTTTATATGTCAAACCTCTTAACATTTATATTCTTCAATTTAAAGTAAAAGAGTGTATGCGCCTTATTTCTATGTCACAACTTGATCACTTGTTATGGTGAAATCACTAGAGAAGATATTACATGTTATTATGTGTTGCTGTATCTTTTCTATCGTCTCACTCCTAATCTTCTATGTATAAATACATATTCTTTTCTACTGTGTCACTTCTAAATCTTCTATGCCATACAAGTTCTTAATTTATCACCAAACAATTGGGAATGCCTCACATGGTCTCAATTTTAAACTAGTTAAGTTGGTCAAAGATTCACCAGTTCTTAATTATTATTCCACCCCATCATAGTTTCTTAATACTCAATATACCAAACAAGCCCTTAGGCTAATAATTTTTTTTATCACTCTGATTATAATATCTAATCTGCTATTTTGTGCCTGAGAAACAGCTGGGGATGGTGGGAAAAATATTGAAAAAAAGGAAAAGAACAAAAGAGCAGTCATAAAAGATAGTTATATTGAGTGCCCTTTTTCTTGAACTTTTTCCTTTACTTAAAAAGTCTTGGAAATGGGTGAATGGTGATCAATCAATCTTTTAGAAAAGTGCATGCACAGTTGAAAAATGGAAAAAATAAAAAAAGGGTCATCAAATTATAAGCTCCAATAAGCATTAAAGTCGTCCATTCAAGAATATATATATATATAAAAAAAAATAAAAAAAATGTGCACAATGAATTAATTGATTGCCTGTCCATTTCATGCAATCTACTAGTACCATTATTTTATTTATTTTTATTCTTAATGTTACTTGTTAATTACTAATGTAGGTTTCAATTAGTTAGTGTATTAAAATCGCTATTAATAAGTGTATAAATATGTTTGAAAATTATTTGCCGGCTGTTAAAAAATCATACTAATACATTAGGTAGCATGATAATGAGTGGAGGGTCATGATAATTTGATTTTAAGTCTTGATAAGTATCCGTGCAGCCGAAAGTTTAATCGAGTAGAGCAATTAAGTAAGTCTTAATTTATAAAATCTCAACACGATAATAATAAAAATTAATAATAATTTATCCATTGCACCACTACGACTGTCGGATCTCATTTTGTCTTCCATATTAATTATTGGGATCATGTTCTTCTCGCAAAAAAATATTTCACAAACAATATATCATCAATATACCATCAGTATACTCTATACATAAATATACCGTTTCTCAATTTTATATTCAAATTCATTTTGCCCAATTATAGTATTTCACAATAATTTCATCAATTTAAATATTTCATAATAATTTCATCATTCATCAGTTCAAACATTTCATCATAATTTCATCAACTAACCTAATTCAATATTTTCAATTATTTCACAAACAATATATTATAATTCATAAACATACCATAAATATACAATATCAATTCAAATATTCAATGAAAATAACACATAATCTCTAATTCATTATTCATGGCATAACAAACTCTAAATCTCTAATTTAATGGCAAAATTAAGCACAAAATTTCTTATTTGTAGACTGTCAACCTGGAGAGTGGAGAGAGAAAGGGAGAAGCAAAGGCAGTTTGAAGATATAAGCTTCTCTTTCCTGTTCCCTCTAAAACCGTGTTGCCTGGTTTAAAAATATATAAGCTTCCCTTTCTTGTTTCCTTCCATGCCAGCGGCCAGTTTGAAGAATTGGATTGCTATTATGAGCAGTGGCGGATCTGTTTGGTGGCAGCATAGGCAGCTGCCTATGCTGGATTTTTAGTATACACGCATACATAGAACATATATACATATTAGAGCTTAGTCATACTTTTCTTGCTAGGTATCATGTTATCTACAAAAGAGTATAACACCTCATGCTTGCATGTAAACTCAACATTTTTCCACTAAAAATTCCTCAGCAATCCTATAAGCCCAATTTAGTATACACGCATACATATATATACATACATATAAACATAATTTGACAATTTATTGTATATAAATTCTTTCTATTAAAGATAGAATTAACTCCATTCATAATTTTAATACTTTTAGTGTCACGAATCATTATTAAAATAATTAATATTTACCTATTAATTATTTTAAATAACTCCTTTAAATTATATAATTATATTATTCCTTCAATAAATTATTTTCAAACAATTAAATTATATATTAAATATATTTACTTAATCATAAATAATACACATCACATATATGTATTAATATATTGCAATTGTATTATCATCATTTCATAAAACATAAATTAAATTAATTCATGAAATAAAATTATATATAATTTTCAGCATTTATATGTATATAAAATATATACATATTACCTCTATATTTATATATTGTAGTTTTCCATAAATAACAATATATAAATATAATATTTTTTTTTTGATAATGCTATTTATATTTATAATTATATATAAATATAAATAGAATTTATTTTTATTTTTTTTATTTTTTATAATGTGTAGTAGTCATAAATATAATTATGACTACTACAAATCTTAGAATTATGTGTACATCATTATATGTATTAACAAATAATACATAATTTATTAATTCATACATTTATAATAATGTATAAAGTTTTTTCACTAATTATGAAATTAGTCCATAATTAAGTTTAACACTTTTTGTGTAACGAATTAACTTAACTAAAATAATTATTATCTAATTTATTAACCATTTAAATTTGCTCATTTAATTTGTGCAACTAAGTTGGTACAGTTAAATTTAATTACCTCATTCGTTCCATAAATTGTTTTCAAATAATTTATTTAATATATATATATATATATATATATATATATATATATATATATATATATATATATATATATCCATTAAATTAATATAATCAATTTAATTTAATAATTAATATTTTGGTTCCAATATATTTTATTATATATTGAACCTCATTTCCCAATTAATTCCCAATTAATATAATTAAAATCCGCCCCTGCTGGACTATAATTCTGGATCCGCCCCTGATTATGAGGTAGAAGAATTATATTCCCTTTTTAGTAGAGGGATCATAGTGGCAGGGGAGAGTTTAGGGCTTCCTCAGTTTACAGGTAGAAGGGAAGGGTCTTAATTCTTAAATGCTTAGTTCTAATTTAGTGAGTATTTAGTTTAAGTTTTTTATAAAATAATAATGAAGTTATGATGAAAAATTTGTGAATTTTATGTCATTTATCATAATTAAAAATGAGATTTTTTATTATTATTATAAAATGTAGTGTCAAATAAATAATACGTCACAAAAGTAAAGATAAAAACAACTTACCCAAAATACAATAGTTGACAAGATGTTAAATAAGACCTTCACTTTATACAAGGAAAAAACATAAAATAGAGAAAAAAAGTAAATAAGACAATATTAAACAAATCAAAACTAAACCAGAGCATGTATCTACCAAAGTCATTTGACCCCCTGATTATGCCTCTGCATCTGTTACTTTTTTATTAATTCTGTTTTTATAAATAGAATAATATAAAATAACGAGATATGATCTGCATACTTATTGTAACAATTTTATTATCATAAAATTAATGAATATTAAACTAAACAGACATTCAACAAATTTAGTAAGAAACATATGAAAAATATATTCTTAAAAATTACGAAGTTTGCAAATGGGACATAACATTGTAAATACCATATGGAACAAACTTATACATTTGCTAACATTAAACAAAAAATCGTGATTATTGTTAGAGTAAAAAAATTGTCAATTATATATTTGACTATACTTATATAATTGTTTTAACAATATTTAATATCTTAAACGACACTTTTAGGAATATTATTTTTGAAACTTTGCATATATGCTCTCTTTTATGTTACACATGATTCATTTTTTTCCTTTTCCCCATCTATAATGGTGATACGAATATTCATACTTACTAAATTGCATCCCAACTTTATTCAACGTATCCCTCAAGCTGGGCATTCTCTTGAGTCTAGAATTTACGTTTCCTTTCTTGGAACACACACACACACACACACACACACACACACAACACACACACACACACACATATATATATATATATATATATATATATATATATATATATATATATATATATATATATATATACCTTGGAAGGTCATTGTTATAGTGAGAACTAACTAAAGGCATGAGAGCTTTCGATAATTGGGTAAGAGGTTTAGTGGAGGGATCATATCCTTGTATCACGAGTGACACATTTCATTGTGAAGAAATCTAAAGTGACAGATCTTGCTATGGATCTTGCCACAGATATTTCCGCCACTAAAAGTATCAATTGCGACGGATCTAAGTTATTTCAATGAAATGTCCGTCCCAAACTGTCTTGTTTCGACAACTGAAATTTTGTTATACATTAACGGACCAAACTCTTCAAATTAAATAGCCACTATAAGGAAGATTGGAAGATAGTTATCCTTCATCCCACTTGACTTCAAAGTTTTGTGCATTTCAAAAAATTAATTTCAAATAAGTCGTATCTTGCTAAGACCAATACATAGAGCTGAGGTTATAATTAAAGCCGCAAGTAAAAAATCGAAATAACTAGTTATAGTAGACATAGACATACATGAGCTAAATAAAATGTTCTTTTTATACATATGTTTATAATGAAAAACTAAACACCAAAAATCAGCTCTTAGGTTACCAAATAAAGAGATACACAAATTAATTCTTACATTTTATTAGTCACATAAAACTAGTGCCACCTGACTATAAATAAAATAGTAGGGTGATGTTTTTTTCTAAATATTCAAAAACTACTCCATCAAGGGTTGCTCGCCTAATAGCCGCGCAATTTTTATGTCTATAAAACAATAATATTATTAATTTCAAGATATTTTCTTATATAGTATCTCATATATCTACTATGATATTTGATTTATAATTATTAATTAACCTGTTATTTAGTCAGTTTATTTATACACGGTAATAAATATTTGTACATAGGGCATGTTAATTTGCTTCACCCTATTTTTCTGCTTATTGCTTAGTGTATGCATAACCAATTTTGGACTTTTTTCCAGCTTTTTTGAGTGAAAATAAGATGAAATTAAATTATTAATATGCAATACTCTGATTTTTTATTTTTATTTTTTTGGTGGATGATTTCTGTGATGATTCTATGAGTTTATATGATTTAGAAACTTCTACCCCATAAAATATTTTAATACCAAGAGTATTCCTAAATAATGATCATTATTTCAGTTAATATGGCGAGCTTTGATTATTACAATAACTATAACTATAAAAATAATGTTTCATTTAAAACAAACAACCCGATAATTTATTGAAATATACCACAGAGCACCATGCAAATTTTACAAATTAATAATAGTAATTTATTCAAAACTTTTTTATATATGATTCGAGCCTATCTTTACTAGTTTCGTTTAGGAAGCATTATTCAGATACTAGTAATTTAGCAGATGTGAGAATTTGTACCATTTAGCTCTTTCAAAGTTCACCACTAATGTGAAGAAATCATGCATCGAGTACTTCAACAACATAACTCCATATTTAACCCATAAAATGAAAGTGCCACATAAAAATTCGATTACTTTTTGGAAAGGACTCTATTTATTGGTCTTAGCAAAGTACGACTTGTCTAAAATTAATATTTAAAATGAACAATTCGTTATTTCCACTCATAAATGGTCCCAAATTACATGTTGTATCACTAGAATTCCCCATTTGAGGTGACAATTAAGTTGACATAGTTATTCTAAGAATATATTGAATGAAATCTTCTCCAAGTAAGATGTTAGAATATTTGCATTTTATCTCACTAAAATTCCTCATCAAATATAAACTCGGCATCAATTTCTTACCTAGTGGAAAATTTTTATAGAAAAAAATCACATGCCAAATATAATAATAGATTAACAACTCTCAAGTTTTACACTCTCAAATTTAAGATTACACGACACAACTTTTTATACGGAATAAAAACTGGAAAACTCTCCCTTTCAGAATACAACTTTATGCACGGAATATAAAAACTGCAAAAACTCTCTTCCACACACAAACACAAAACTCACTCACACTCTCTCTCAACTCTTAGGATATGTTATATGACTTTTGGTTGTGCTAACTTCATCAACTATGACAATTTCACAATAATACTCTTACAAAAATAAGGTTCATTCTCATAATAATACTCTTATTAAAAATAGAATTTCTTCCTTTCCATATTAACAATTATTTTGCGAATAAAATTAGAGCAGTATCCCAACAATTTTTCCCTCGACTCGAATGATCCCTGACTACTATTCAACTTTATGTCTGAATAGGATTTGAAGAGTATCACAACAATTTCTCCCTCGACGTACTCAAATCCCCCAAATATTTCAACTTTATCACTGTTACCGTTGTCGTAGTTAGGGGTGTTCAACGGTACCGGTTTTTTCGGTTTTTTACCGAATCGATCGGTACCGGTTCGGACGGTACCGGTTTTTTTCGGTTTCGGTTTTTTCGGTTTCGGTTTTTCGATTTTTTTATACTTTTCGGTACCGGTACCGGTACGGACAATTTTGCATTTCGGTAAATACCGGTATACCGAAAGAACCGAAATAAATAATATAATATTAAATTTTTATTAATTATTATAATAATTATATATATTATTATATATAAAATAATATATTTAATTATATATATTATTATAATATATAAATAAATTAATATATAATTATTATTTATAAATTATAATTATATATATTACGAATCGGTAAAAACCGAAAACCGAACCGAAAAAATCGAACCGAATTTGTACCGAACCGGTACCGAAACCGGTAATTCGGTACCGGTATCGGTTCTTGGTTTTTCGGTAATTCGAGTTCGGTTTCGGTTCGGTTTTTTCGGTTCCGGTTCGGTAAAAAACCGATGGACACCCCTAGTCGTAGTCGCCATCATCATCTGTAAAAATTCATAACATCCGCACTATCCACATAATCCGTAACATTCAGATTATCCACAACATCTGCGTTATTCGCATCATCCAAAATATTCACACTATTTGCGTTATCCGTCACGTCCGCAACATCTGCATCATCTGGGTTGCCCGCATTAATGCATCTGCAACATCCACATCATTAGCGTTACTCGCACTATCCGTATTATTTGTGTCATCGCATCTTCGTCTTCATCATTATCTCCATCATCTAACGATTGTAACGGTGATTCTTTCATAACCATACAATTTCTTATTCATCATTAACATTACGACGAACATCTTCAACTCCTTCAAACTTCGCTATCTTTATTTGTCACACCAATGTGACTAATTAATTCTCCCCTATCCAAGCTCATGATACCACTTGTTTAGAATTAAGTCGATGCAAACCAAATAACATAAAATAAAAAGAGAATAATAACATAAGATTTAACGTGAAAAATCTTTAAAGAAAAAAATTACAGGCTAAATTCTGAATCTACACTATCACAATAATAATGGGCTTATAATTTTTTCTCAAGTTTTACGCTTAAAACTTGAGATTACACAATATCACGACAATTTTTTGCACGAAATAAAAGCTGTAAAACCCTCTTTCCCAGAATACAATTTTTTTGCACAAAATATAAAAGGTGCAAAAACCCTCTCCCTCTCCCTCACACAAACACAAAACTCACTCACACCATCTTTCAACTCTTAAGAATTTACATGATGATTGGTTGTGCTACATTTTATCAACTAAATATAAGACTCTATTTATAGAGTACTCACAATGTTCCTCTTTCTATTTAAAATATGACACTTTCACAATAATACTCTTATAAAAATAAAATTCTTTCTCATAATAATACTCCTATTAAAAATAGAATTTCTTTCTTTCCATATCAACAATTCTTTTCTGAGTAGGATTCTAGAAGTATTCCAATAATTCATCATTCGACTCAAATTCTTGATTACTTCAACTTTATATCTGAATAGAATTTGAAGAGCATCGCAACGTTATCTAAGATTAAGGTATTGGATCGTGGGCTAATTAATCCCGTGAATGTCCTAAATTCTTTCGTATTGGCAAATTAATTTCTTCATCAATTTGATGGAACAAATGTCAACTCTTGCTTGCCACCAGAATCAAACTGATTTGAGACACTTTCACTTGCCTACCAATGACCACAATTTCCCATGTCATCATGGAGAATTTTGTGCCCCCATTTCAGTTTTTTGGGTCCCATTTTCGCCATCTTAATTGGCTTTCGGATGATTCTCATTCATTTACTATGCATATTTGCTAGAAGAATCAGAAAATAATCTGAATCAAATTGTACAACAATTTGTTATTGATGAAATCTGATTCAATTTAATTAATTAAAAATGATTGATGTAAAAACTATCACGTTGCAACGGGAACTTTAAAGAATATTTTTTACTTTTTAGTTGAAATAAGTATATAAGTAGAGTATCTACACTGTACATGATGTATGCGACTGATTTATAATCGGTCGTGGACGTTTACCTAGCTGAAGTTTACCACACTAGCTAGGGTGAACTACATAAAATTTGAATTTTATGTAATTATTTTTCTTTCGGTTTATGTACCATAGGCTAATACCAACTGTTCTAGTCCCACAAACTAAATTATAGGGCACTTGATGAATCCGATGCTGATTCTTTTAAGGGTGCTGACACAGACTTAAACCTCATTATTTCCATCACTCCTGTCAATATATGTATACATATGCTAGCTAGCTGCTTGTATTGCGTGAGCTTTGGACCACCTCGCATGATTTATTGTTATGAAATTCTCCGCCTAATGACGTTTGTTAATGGCCAAATCTTATCCTTCCTAGACCTAACACTACTGATGAAAAGCAAAATATTTTCCTTTTCAACCAACTTTATTGCTCAAGGGTCGGTGACTTTAATTAATTTTATCTGCAACTAAGAAAAAAGTATTGAAAATGATTTTTTACTGTTGGAAAAATTCGAATCATATATGCTCATCTAAAATTATATGTTAATCTGAAACCACATTTTAATCGAAATGTTAATTTATTAGATTTATGGTCCATTAGAGTATATATGTCTTCCTGTACCTCAACAATATCCTCCTTAATGCATGATATCTTAATCCACATCCCCTTGAACTTTCATCAAGCTAGATCCCTTCCTTAACGCATGATATCTCAGTTCACATCGACACGAAGTTCCTCATTGAATTTTAATCTTACTCTTTTGATTATTAAACCTCTTGTTTGATCCAACCAAGATTCTCATTGAGAAGAGTCTATGGTCTATTAGAGCACATATTTTGTCAATATTTTTTCATATATTCTGATGTGATACTTTACTATCATGCAATATCTCAATATTTATCACTTTCAGGACCTAGTAACCCTCAATAGTTATTAAAAGACCTAATATACATTTTTGAACATAATCCTGACTCAAAATCAAGAGATCTTGATGTCATCATTGTACATTAACTCTTTCAGGTTATTCTTTTAATGGTAGAAATAAAATTTATTAAACCGAGAACATTATGAATATGACGATTACAAAAGATTTTTAAAAAAGGGCCACAATCGAAGTAGACAAAATTAAAGAGAATTTAACACTTGATAACATAATAATTTAGGCAATGCGTCACTGAAACTCTTGCGCTGCTTTTATCTATTCTTGCTGCAAATGTATGGTGAAGGCAGAAATCAACTACACCGAACTTGTTACTTAATGAAATTTCCAATCAAAACTATGTGCTCCTCAAAGATTCAAACCAAATTAAAATCTGAAAAATATATAAAGAACAATTCAAAATTTAGTTAGTGCAACGAAAATAGTGCACAAAATTTTAAATATTTCATTCGTTCCGAATTATAAGATCACTATTGATTTTCTACAAATCAATCCAAGACATTTTTAAATTTAAAATTGAAATAATTCATTTAAGTTTTTAAAATAATAAATCTTATAACTAAAAGTATTTTTTAGGTAGTTTATAATATTCAAAATTATATTGACATAAACTAAATAAATTCATCTCAATTTTGAGTTTAAAAATATTTAAAATTAATTTCTTTTAACCAATATAAAATGCGCCAATGTTATAAGATGGTCAACTTTTCCCAACATATATACATAATAATTAAGCAAGGTACAAGTCTACATACATAATATTTAAATATAAAATCAAAATTACATCTATTTTAATTATTAAAAATTAGGACCTGACACAAATTTTAATATTATACTCTTTTTTTAATGATAAAAATAAATATAATATTTGAATATTGTATTTGAATGTTATGCACTTATACTTATTCATAAACAATCAACAATCGGAGAAAGGGCATTGCACAATGTTTTCAAGGTCTGCCACTAGTTAATAGCAAATGATTTGCCACAAGTATTATGTCACCTTCTCCATTTCATAATTCGGTACCCATTTGTTAGCTTGACATCACCAATTAAGTACATTAGGATTGCACTGCACACTCTATTTGTTTTGTGCGTGTGAGAAAGAGAGAGAGTTAAAGACTTCTAATGAGTACTTGCAGGACATGTGAGTATGCCTAATCATTAGTAGAGGAGCAAATGCTGATTAAATCATAAAATGATATTCTATTTCAAAAAATTGATTTTACAAAAGTTCTGATAGATGACTCGAAGATAGATAGGGAGGGATCTAGATTTCATAAATTTGTCAGACTTTTAATTGCGATTATGTTAATAAATATTGTATATGTCGTGATTGACCCACAAAAAGAGCGTTAAATAACAAAAATAATGCCATGCCTGAATTTTTCATTTTTGAAAATTTTATTTTTTTAACATATGCAAATTTTGATATATCAAATTGAACAAAATATTATAAATTTATATATGGTATTTAAGGGTGTAACAAATTCATGAAATTCAAATTGGATATATAGATAGCTAGACACATAAATATGATGTGATGCACATAGCTAAATGCCTAATTCTGCATATGATTGTCCAATTCACAAAAGTGAGGGCTCACAAAAGATTGGAGGATGTCAAGTTCCCCCCTAATTTTTGAAAATTGTCATCATATTCCTCCAACAATCCCTTTCCTAGTGGCTAAGTGGAAATCATATATATATATATATATATATATATATATATATATATATATATATATATATATATATATGAAAGTTTAATTGCGTTTTGTTCACCTAAAATGCCATCACCACTAGGCCAGTCTCTATCACGTAAAATGCATGGGATGGGATTCTCTCCCTGTCTAATACAATATGTCACAAGCGCAGCCAGAATAACACTGTTTTATGGATTATATGCCACTATGGCCTTTTTTTTTTAATGCATATTAGGGTTTGTCACAGACAAAACACAGTTAGTAGTACTCTCTTTTAAATAACAAATTTTAGTTTTAAACTTAATATACCCAAAAAAATTGTGGGGACAATACTCGGACTCAGTACATGTAGATGGAAGACATACGATTGATTATATCTATTAATAAAGCCGCTTTACGGACCGCTGATGTCAACTTTGGCGTAGTTGGAATACAAATTTGTTTATTCTTTTATCTCTGCAAGTTTAGCTATATTATTTTGCCTCTTTTAATTTAAAACTTTTATACCTTTTAATTTAATTTTTTAAATTTATTTATATACTATTTACACATATTACGCTTGTGACACCGAGTGCTACTAGATGCAAACATAAAACATTGCACGCAAATGGCAAATGGGAGTATTAGACATGGCTATAGTGTATTGGAATCTCCTTCTCTCAACCAAACAGAATCCAATATCCTAGTGTGATTCCCACTTCCCAATTTGTTGGGATTCTATATTTCTTACTCAATGACCTACCCATGATTCCCCTATGAATTAATTAAGCACAACTTTATCCTCCAATTGATTCTCTATCCATGTTTCCACTTTTTCCACAGGGCTAGGAACCTCATTTGCCCTTTAACCTCGTCTGCCATAGGGCTAGGAACCATTACCAAACTTTTATATATTTGTATATACACATTTATATACAAATCCTTAAATCATTTAGTATCTCACAAATATATATATATATTCCATTCATTTTAAAATTAATTAAATATATTTTTTTGTATGTTTCAAAATTAGAGTTATATTTTTATTCTTAATTGATTGAGTACTACGTATTAAGCTTAAATATTTAGAAATGTCAGAGATATTTGAAAAAATATATTTTTCCCTTAAAATTTGTTGTTTTAGAAATGTACTTATTTTTCAACCCAACAGAAAATCCACTTGGGAGTCAAGAATATCTCAATATTGCCTTTGTAGATATCAATCAGTCATAAGAATATGATATATACATACACAATAATTGTGCGTAAAAATTATTTCATAATTAGGGGATGCAACCTTCTATTTCTTTTTTTTTATAAGGAAAATTACCATCACTGCTTTTCTTCTTATTTAATATTTTTCCATGGACTTTTTTTCCCAGATAAATATATATCCAATCATGGGAACTTTAGCAATTAATAATCAAATTGATGACAATATCAACAAATAATATTATTACAAATGCCATATGAGAATGAGACAGCATTCTTTATAGGTAGGCTGATTGATGAGAACTAAGAAATAAAGAATTAAATATATTAATTAATTGATTTTAATAATGAAGCATATTAATATATGCTATAATGCTTTATGTTCGCAGCCTATATATACATCCCTTTAATTTTCATGTGAAATTATTGGATTAGGCTGCGTAAAGAATTCTTTTCAAAAGGAAAAGGCACTTCCTATATGATTTTATGCCGTTCATATGAAATGTATAAAGGTAAACCAGTTAAAGACAACTCCATCTTCAAAGATGGAAGAACACTCAAACAATTATATGAACATATCAGACGTATGAGAAATTAACAATAATATTGGCACAAAAAACCAGGCCATTAATAATTCTCCAAAACATTACACTTTAAAATTAGAACTAAAATCCATATATTAATGTCACATTTTATATATGGCTATTGATATTATCATAGCACAATAATAATATATATTTAACGATAATTTTGTAGTTGTTTTAATGATATTTAATATTTTATATAATATTTATTTTTTAACGACATTATTTTTATTTTGATAATAAAAGGGAGTTTTAATTTATGATGGACTTCTTTCCTATCTCCTGCCCAAAAAATGGTGCATGTAGGGAATGCTGAATTACGTGCCATTAAGTTTTGAAAGCGAAAGCTATTTTAAGACAAGAATTTAGGTTCCTTCAAATCCGGGGGGGGGGGGGGGGGGGGGGGGCGGGGGGGGGGGGGGGGTTCTTATTTTTATTTATTGTTTCAAAGTGACCGTCCCTTTTTAAAAAAAGACTAACATGACTTAGTATTATAAACTTGTCCGCATTTTGATTGATATTATCAAAGAAAAAATAAAATTTAATAATTATTGCATGGCTGAAAAATTTAAGAGAGTAATAAATGTTGTTTATTAAATATTATTAGAATAATTATAAAAATGTCGCTAAATGTATATTTATTTTAATAAAAAATTTTATTTTAATAATATAACAGACTTAATAAAATGTAATTTGATTAAATTTTTATTAATATTAATATGGATACTTAATTGTGTTAAGATATTACATGAAATTTATTATAGCATTTTCTAGAACGTAAACTTTTTAGACACGATACTTTTATTTTAAAACGTAGACAGTATTTTGTAGCTTAATTAATCAGGGATCATTTAAAATAAATCACATCATACGCGAGGGAAAAGCAACCACAGTACCCAATTGTCATCAAAGCTTGAGCAGATCTGGTAAATAAGCGAGTCAAGTCTAAACGGACTGAGCTAGAGTAATTTGGCAGGTCAAAATAGTTCATATTATTTTGAATTTAAAATAAGATGTTCATGGCGACGGCCGACGGGTGGGGTGACTCGCAAGCTTTATATATATAATATAAAATAAATTGACTCAAATTTCAAGTCTTTAATATTTAATGATCTCAAATTAATTAAGGATTTAACATTCAACAATCTAAAATTTGAGATTTTAACATCCAACGGTCACTAATCTATCTCTTATTTTCCCTCTCAATTCAACATTTTTTTAAAAAAAATCTATCCACTCACATTTTCCGCCCAAATTAAATTCACCACTACATTATAATAATAATAATAATTAATATAATAATAGTAATAATCATAATAATAATAATAATATTAATAAATATTATTATAATTATAATTATAATTATAATTATAATTATACTACTACTACTACTACTACTACTACTACTACTAATAATAATAATAATAACAACAACAATAATAATAATAATAATAATAATAATAGTAATAGTAATAGTAATAGTAATAATAATAGTAATACTACTACTACTACTACTATTAGTAATAATAATATTAATATTACTACTACTAATAATAATAATAATAACAATAGTATAAATGATGTATACCTTATAAGGATTCTTAGCAAATAATATATGTTATGTATCATTACTCTCTCTCTCTATATATATATGTATATGAGTTTACTTTTCTATACATTTAATCAGTTTAGTTCATTCTTCACAAACTTATATTAAATATTATAAATTTAGAAATAAACCAATACAATATATGTAAAAAATAAAATAATTCTACAAATAGCAATAATTATATCATTTGAAATATCATAATTTCGACAAATTTGTAAGTTAAAACTATTGTAGTACGCTAAAGAAAATTAAAGTGGGTTGTTAATTTTTTTATTTATTATTTCTTTAGTATGCGGGTTACTCATTTTACTAGGGGGGAAAAGAATGAGTGGATTACTCGTAGAAAAATATCAAATTAACATTAATATCATGGGATAAATCTCGAACAAATGAAGTGAAATGAATTTTATGAATAGGTCGGACCACCTGCATGCCAGGCCATAAAGGGCATAGCCAAATTTGGATCGGGCAAAAAAAGTCCAGAGTTTTTGGGCTAAAATATATATGCTCAAAGCTCAAGTTTTAGCGTATGGGTTGAATTGGTCCCGACTCTCGAGCTTGGGCCAATTTTGTCAAGTTTACTTGAGAGCATGAAACTGCTTAATCGAGTCAATATTTCTCCAATAAACATAGGGAATTGATATTTTGATAAGTAAAAATAATAATTTTATTAGATATTTTTTACATAAATATTAAATGAGCCCTATATTTATGTGAAAAAAAATATTTATGAAAATATTAGATTTTAGTTATAAAAATATCAATTTTATGAATAGTTCAACCAATCATGTATAGTAGTTAGGCATGTTGATGTATATCATTATCAAAGCTAAGCATATGAATTTATTCGGTAGTTACTAGTGGTTCACACTACACACACTTGTGCATGTATCCTACATTTTAGGATTAGTTGGAAAATAATTTGTAGGGAGCTAAATAAAGGGCAATTCCTTCTGTGTGTGTGTGTGTGTTCATTAGATATTTTACATATTAATTAATTAAGGCTTCAAAATCTTCAAGAAAGAAGAAAAAAATCAGGGGGAAAAAAGAAAAAGAAAAAAAAAGAGCGAGCAAGAATTTTATCTTAATTATTTGGTTAATAATTTTTCATAAATAAATTTAGTTTACATTTTTGAAAATAAAGAGTGTGCAACAATGAATATAGGGTGTGCATATATTATAATCTTAAAGTAATACGTATGTGTATGAGTACTCGATATAAAAATAGAGAATTAATTTTATACATATTGCATGTAAAGTAGTGTTTTTATAACATTCAATAAAAATCAAACAATCTTATATTTTTAGAAAAAATTAAGAAGTTTTAATTTTTTTAATAGATTATGTAATATTATTTATTATTGTAAAATCCATTTAACAATTTTAATACAATCAAAACTCCTTAATTTTTTTCCCTCAAATTATAGAGTTAACAGATTTTTATTAGATAGGATAAAAACACGAATTTATGAATAATTTTTATAGAATTTATTCTCATAAAAATAATGTTCGAATGCATCCAGTGTCCGTATCAAATATCAATCATACAGGATTTATCGCATTGTTTAGCACAAAGATTAGGAAGCTAAGTTATTATATATATATATATATATATATATATATATATATATATATATATATATATATATATACAAATGAGATTACATTCATTACCTAATATGTATTTATTATTTATATGCAAGTACATAGATATATATAGTACAATATTTTATTTATAGGGGAAAAAACATAATAGTTAAATTTTTTAGCATGAATCTTTTTAAGATTTTTAAATACTACTATATTAAGATATTCCTTAAATTATGCATCTGAGCTGTCGATTAGTTTATCATGGTAAAATTCATTTAATAATTTTAATATAATTAATTTTTTTTAATTTTCTCTCAAATTGTAGAGTTAGCAGATTTTTATTGAATGACGTATAAACACTAATTTACGAACAGTTTTATAATTTTATATTAAGATATTCCTTAAATTATGCATCTTTGAGCTGTCGAAGTTATTACTAGATTAGTATTCAATCACTAGATTTATTCAAAGTTATTCAATCTCTAGGTTTAGAGTGTCCAAGATAACGGAGCAAAATCTTCAATTATTTTAAAAAAATATAATAATGTTATATTGTATAATTATTTTTTCCCTAAATCCACTGCGATAAATTTTGTAAGTTCAATTCTTTTTTGTAAAAAGGAGACGATATATTTTTTATAAGAAAGTGTCACACTAACAAAAAGAAAATAAGAAGAGAGATGATAAAATAAATAAAAAATATAGTAAATTGTTATTTAATATGGTGACACATCATTTCGTTAAATTATCTCTTAAATTTTTCCTACTAACGTAGCACCCTCATATAATTAAATAAAAAATAAAATACAAAATAAAGAGGCTAAAAAGAGTTCTAGAATTTAGTAAGAAAACTCAAAGCCCCAAAGGTTGTTTTCATTGCAATAAGCTGAGACACTAGAAAAAGAAACTAGAAAGAGTATCTTGCAGTGTTTAAAACAGAAGAAGCTTGGTGAATGTTCTATTATAGATATAGATTTGTTTATAACCCTATTCATCAAATTCATGAATATTGTCGGCGTATTTGTTAATCCAAAAGACATCACTATAAATTTGTAATGTCATAACGTGTTCTAAACGCCGTCTTTGGCACATCTTAATTATTTAATTACTTTATTTATTATTTAATATCGTTCACATAATAATTAATTACCTTAATTCATTTATTTAACCACATGAAACGTATGATGTATGTATAAAATGCACAACATTAAATATATAATGCATGAATAAAATGCAAATATGTATGAAACGTGGAACATGTAACGTGATAACTTGTCAACGTGTCAAGGCAGAGCATCAAGTACCTAAGTGTTCATTACAATCACTCAAAATTCCAGAATGAAAGTGGAAATACATCAATATGAATTTCGTGACGGGTTTTTGTGACGACCCCAAATCCGGGTTCTTTAACCTCGGGTTTGGTTCTCACTGTACAATACTTAACAATTATGAAATACATAAATTGTATTCAAACTTCGCGGAATAATACAAAAGGTTCCTTAATCAAAAGGCTACACTTCCCAAGGTCTATTACCTTAATCTTATCATTACATATCTTAAGAGAAATACAAAAGATTTACAACAGTAATTACATAACAGTAATATAAACTAGCATGCAATTACTAAAACTAAACATTCGTTTTCCCATTGCCTTTGTCCGATTTAGAGCTTTCGGGAATGACTGAAATATAGTCATGATATAGCAAGAATGAGCAACTAAATGGCTCAGCAAGTTTATAAACAACAATCATACGATATATCATGATGAAGGGAAATAACTTCAAGGTTTCAACAATAACAATTGTGAAAGATAACAAGAATAAATGTTCAATAAAAGAAGGAATTGACTCTTTACTGCTGAGTGGTCTTTAATGACCATGAACTGCTACTAAGGTAGAACAGACATACAATGTCTGACTCCTTGTTAAAATAACGGGACACTTGAGGGGATCAGTCCTCTCATGTCCTATGTATATGCATCACATTTAGTTTTCTTGCGCACTGTCGGGTCTCCGACAAATAAAAATCCCATTTAACTAGGGTTGTTCTATCTCAGTCTTACTGTAAGAATCCGCACCAGCCAATGGTTTGGATAAACTTTTATAATATTCAACTAAATGAATTTAACATGCATTTGTCTAGCCGAAACAATTAGCTTAGACGTTCTTAAACAGTTTGCAAAAGCACTATGTGCGAATACAATAATAAATAACGATGTGAAGTAATTTTCGATAATTAATTCACTTAAAGGTTTGTCAAATATCTACGAGTGTAGATACTTGCTCAACAATAATTGAATTGCTCAAAGTAATTAAAGTTGAATAACAATTGCAACAATAAGTACAAGTTAAGGGTAGAAGACTTGTCTTGTGCGTGGTCTACTGCTAACCAATTTAATTTAATTTTCTTTAGATAGACCTAACAATTAATCAAGTTAATCTTCGAATTAGTATCATATACGGATTCATATGATAACATCTATACATGTTATACCTAACCACATAATTAAATAATTAAGGGTATATTAAACACTTAGAACATATTATCATTACTTGATAATATTTCAACCACATAAAACCTATATTAATTACTTAATATAGTTCACATTCTTATCTAACATTATTAACAATTAATAATATTCCATTAGTCTTATAATATTATTAATCATTTAATAATATTCTATTATCCTTCTAATATTATTAATCCCTTAATAATATTGTATTAATCTTTTAATATTATTAACCATTTAATAATACATTAACCACATTATTAATATTATTAATTATTTAATAATATTTTATTCATTATCTAATATTATCTAATATTATTAATCATTTAATAATATTTTAATCATTATCTAATATTATTAATCATTTAATAATATTTTAATCATTATCTAATATTATTAATTATTTAATAATATTTTATTCATTATCTAATATTATTAATCTTTTTAATAATATTTTATTCATTTACTAATATTATTAGTTTCTTGACTTATTAATATTATTATCCATTTAATAATAATTTAATCATTTACAAATGTTATAATCATTTAATAACATTCTAATCACATATTAATATTATTAACCTCTTAATAATATTTTATTATAAACAATATCAATAGTTAACTTTTTAATTGTGTTAACATTAGTCTTAATTTTAAACATTTAGCAACCAATTAGTTACTAATAAACTCCATGTATTGGTTTAATATTCAAACACATTCATTTTACACTTATTTCAACTCAAATTTCCATAGAAAACCCGACCCGACCCGACCCGGACCGAATCTGCTCTCAGGAACAGCGGGTTCAAGCACCTAGGCGCTTGGTAGGCGCTTGACCTACTTTTGAAAAATCAATTTTTTGGACTGCCCGACCTCCCGACGCTCCGACAGTCATAACTTCTTCATTTTAAAATATTTTGGGGTGATTCTTGAGTCCATTCTCATCAAAATTTCATGATCTACAATTTATCTTTAGATCATAAATCCAAATTCCGAACGGAAGTATCCGTAAAATGGCTCACAAGGACAGAATGAAAACTAGTTTCATAAATCCTTGGTTTTAATAGTTCAAACTTGAAATAAATGAACTCTACACATTCAAATGACACCAACTTAGTGTTGTTGTCTTCATAACTTCTTGTTTTACAATATTCCATGGTTCGATCGTCTTTTTGAAAACGTTTTACATGAAATTTACGGATCGAACCACTTAGGGTTTAAAAAACGACATCTTTTTTGGTAAAAGCTATAACTTCTTTGTTATTCATTATTTTTGAAAAGTTCAAAAAGTGTTTTTCTTTAAAACTTGTAGATCTAGCTTTCTAGCCATAAAAATCCAATTTCCGATTTGTACATTTCAAAATACAACGTTAAACATAGCATGCATGGTTAGGGTTTTATCGGTAAAACATGTTATGAACTTTTCTACAACTTCTATGCATTTTTCACATACCAAATTATGTTATAAACACATAGATCTATGAATATACATATATTACATAGATAAATACATCTAGATCATCAAAACGAGTTTTGATCGGTTAAATATAGATTTTAACCTATCAAAAGCTTTCTAGACTACAATAATGAAATAAGATGGAGTTTAGAGAACTTTTAAACCTTTGTGATTTGTTGGCTTTCCTTCTCCTTATACCAAAGTATGATATGAGATTATTGGACATCCACCAAGACCTTCCTCTTGCTATTTCTCACACTTACAAGTGTTTTCTCTCAAACGCTCTATATTTTTTCTCTTGTATTCTCTAGGAAATGAGCTAGCAAACTTGGCTCAAGTGTGGAGTGTTTTATTTATAGCACTCTACTAACACTTCTTTAAGTTTCCTAATTCACCAATGTTGGTGAAATTAAGGCTTAAGTGAGCTTACTATAGATGGAATGACTACATGATGGACATATGGAATGACTAGGGTTGTTGAACCACTTTGGACTTGTGTGAAAATGAAGCAACAAGGAAATCAAGCAACCCATGTGGGTCCCTCTTTAAAATCTCAGCAAAATGACCTTTTTCAAGCCATTTTTCCTTTAATTTTTGTACTAAAATGTGCATATATACATCTATATATATATGTACATATATATATATATATATTGACCAAAGTTTGACCTCCTATTGGGCTCCACATTGGGCTTGGGAATAACTTTCATTGGGTTCATTCAATTAAATTGTTTGGGCTCAATTTAAATAACACATTGGGCTTACATTAATTATTCTAGGTTACATTTAATTAAATCAAGCATTGGGCTTGTTTAATTAATTACATGGGCTAGTAATTAAATTACATACATGGGCTACTAGGTTAATATCTTTAACCTAGTTTATCAACTCATTTGGATTTAAAAATATAATCCAATTAGATTTGCTTTAATTAATTATACACAATGCTTTAATTCTTTAAATAAATATACAAGCACATAAGTACATTTATTTAATTATCTAATGCACAATTAATTAATACAAAAAGTTTAATTTCATTGCTAAATATTTATTAAGTATATTTACAATGACTAATGAAATTCGTGGTCATTACAGTTTTCCCAAGGTTTTTTGCACTTTTCACTTCACAGAATAGTGTTTATACAGAACAAAACTCAGTAATGTCAGACTTTTAATCAAAATGGACCAATTAGAGCCAAGCTAGATAAAACCAAGTTGAAGTAACCAAACTAAAAAAAACTAGCACAACTACATAAACTAACAATCAGAATGGACCAATCTGCTTCCCTCCTTGCTTCTTCCATGCCTCTTTCTCTTCTGCTTCTGATTATTTTTTGTCATTTCTTCGCTTCCTCCTTCCACTATAATCATATGTCTGAATGTTATGGAAATACATTAAATATAAGAGGATTGATTCCATCAAGTATCATGTTTGAGTGTTTGCAGTTTTAATGACCAGCTTGTCTATCCCCCGTGGTCAATACTACCTCCGCTCCACATATATCTTAATTAGGACTTTTTGAATCTAAATTAAAAAGTTAACATTAATTTTAATTAATACAATCATAAATTTTTGTTAACTCTCTACAAAATATTATTGATTGTTAGCTACATTGATAATTAATAATAATAAAATATCATTTTTAAATAGATGTGTAATAAGTGGTATCTTTTTATAATTCTATCAAAGTAAATGTATTGATATGTTTTGCAAATTATAATTTAGCACGATTTTATCATAATACATAACAGGATTCCTTTTTTATTCAACTTTTTTAATAGTGTGAATTTTTAACAACTCTTTTATTAGATTTTAATAAATTATTAATTTCTTAAATTTTTATATTATCTTTATTTCTAATACGATTTTTTTTTCTCTTTCATAGTTTTGATGAATTTTAAGAGAATAATATTAAAAATTTATATTTAATTCGTTCAATTAGATAAAACAATGTTTAGAAAATTGGATCAGATCGACGGTCTGACCGGAACCGATCGACTCTTTAGTCCGGTTGACCCAGAAAATCAATTTGACAGAGACTTGGTCAAAAATCAGTTTACCACCGACTTAACCGGTGAAACTAGTTAATTGACCCAGTAAACTAGTCGGCTAAGTATTTTTTTAATATTTTTTTGTACAAAAATATTTTTATTTTTAAAATGAGATATTTTTAATAATATTGTAATATAATTTCACTATATTTAACCTTACAAAAAAAATAATATTTTAAAAATATATTAATTATTAATAATATATATTTTTATGTATTTATGACGTTATCGATTCAATAACGATTCGACTACTAGTTGAATCAATAATCCATCTATCCAATATCTTTTTTTATTCGTTAGCCGATCCAATTTTTAAATCATTGAGACAAAGTATTGATTAATTTTTAAAAGAGAAACGAGAGTATGTGTTTTCAACACACAAACTTGTGTGTTTTATTATTTTAAAAGATTTTATTATTAACACTTTTGGAAGTTCACCATTTTTATTAGCAGTTATTTTAAGATTTATCATTTAATTGATTAAAATTACGTTATTATAGGTGCAAAACACGCATAAAGTTATAAATTTCTGAGAGGCATAATTTCTTTTATCTTTTTATTCTGTCTGTTTTAAAATTATATATATATTTAAAAAATGACGATTTTTAAAAATAATTTTAGACAATTGATAATGTCATAATAATATTTATACTTTCAAAACAAATATGTACTTAATGATACATTTACACTTGTTTTAACAACAATTTGAACATTTGACGACACTTATTGCTTTAGCATTATCAATGACATAATTTTAAGTTCTCAAATACAACCTTAATAATTAGGAATTTAGTTGTGGTGATTTGATATTAAAAATAAATAAAAAATAATTATTATAAATTAAGAATATTCTATCACTTTATACTTTTAAAATAAAAATATATTTTTAAATAAAAAAAATTAAAAAATATATATTTCTAAATTTAAAATAGAAGAAGTAATATTTATGTTTTCATCTAAAATTAAAAACAAAAGGAGAGAGTATCGTATAACGACAGCTCGCGATAAATTTAAAAGATTCTTCTCCATCAACTTTCTTCCCCACAAGAATAGTATATAAACGGATGCGGTTAGTATATAAACCCCACTGCCACTTAAACGAGTTCACCGGACCTCTCCCGCCTTTCTCTCTCTAAAAATCTTCGACCCAAATCAATTTTCTCTCTCCTCTGTTCAACAATGACGCTTCGAAGAACAATCACAAAGCGCCTATTTAACAGAAACAGAGATTCACCGCCGGCCATTTCGATCCAAAATGCAGCCAAAACAAACTTCAATCGCGAGCTTGTCACGGAATCGGCCGGGAAAGGTTTCCTCAGCCGGTTTCTCCACCGGCGTTCAATCAACCAGTCGGCGAGGCTTCCGGAGTTCCTCTCGATTCCTGTAGGCGACAAGCTGAGGGAAAAGCTGTGGCCGAATAGCATCGCCGGAGATCGTATCCGTTTCGCCGGACTGATCTCATCTCCGGCCGACGGAATATCCGTCCATGACGTGAAGAAGATTCTCAGGTCTTCGCAACTGGAGAAGCTCCGATCGGCATTGAAGGAGATTCCGGCGAACTCGATTTCGCACTCCGAGTTCGTTAAGATTTGCTGTGAGGTGTGCGAAAATCGTGAGCAAGGATTGGAGAATGCGAAAATGTTGGATGAGGCCGGAAACGTCATCGTTTTGGGGAAAACGGTGTATCTCCGGCCCGATCAGGTAATTTTACCCTTCTAACACGGACAACGATTTGTCACAAGACAGTCGTGGCGAAAAACATTGAAGTCATGAACTTATTATGTCACTTGCGGGTTTTAATTACCAGCAAAAGAATTTTTACACGACAATATTTATAAATTGATATTTTAACGTAACAAATTTTAATAGATAGAAAAATTATTTATCTATATATAAAAAATTAAAAAATTGATTATGTTTTGATCAATCTATTTGCGTATTTGGGAAAAAAATCTAGCTATTATGTCACTAATTAAAAACATAAAATATTCTTTTTAAATGTAGAAAGATTCACTCGACCACTTTATTTTATTATTTATTGGATTTCTAATTTCTTTCCACCCATTTATATTCTTTGTACCCTAATTAAATCTTTATCATCATCTATTTTTTGCTATATTTATTTAATTAATGTTTAATTGTAATTTATATATTATATGTGATCGAAAAATATCTAATTATAGCTATTTTATTAGTATAGTTATAGTATTCTAGCTTAATTAAAAATTTATTATTACATGGATAGATCAATATATAAATAACTAGATCACTAATTTAATAGATGAATATTAACTTGTTTTAATTAAATAATTGTATTATTATTTAAATAATATATTTCAGAATAAACTAACTTTCTTATGAAAATAATTTTAGGACAATAATTTTTTATCCTGACATTATCAAGTGCTTAATAATGGTTATTATATAATACAATCACCAGCAGATGATTTAATTTTAATAAAATACTTTTTACCTAAAAAGTAGTGAGAATATGATAATTTAATTTACAGCAAGAGTTGTGCTTTGCATGAGAACAATGAGCTTATATGAGAAATTATTCCCTGCCCCAGGAGCATTGCTACAGTATGCTCCACCCTCTCACATGAAGGTAGGGTCCACACATAATGTGACCCGTGTGGACCCCCTTTCATGTGAGAGGATGGAGCATTGCTCCAGGGGCATACAATAATTTTTCGAGCTTATATACATAATAATACATATTTTCGAGAATCTAGGCACATTTATATTTGAAAATAAATTCAAATAAACAACGGTCATAACTATAATGGTCCTATATAAAATAATAAAGAAAACACCTATAAAGTTTAAATAGGTTGACTTGTATATGTAAAATAACGTCACAAAATAATATTTTATTTATCTCAGGATAAAAGTTTTTATTACTATTTTAAATAGTTATAAATTAAATGTCTACTTAGTTTAAATAATTTATTTTTTTACAATAATTTGCCTATAATATACTTAGTATTAATTGTCATATTTCTATTCTCTATGCATATTTATATAATATTACTACTCATTTGTAATAAACTAAGCAATTAAATAAGAATTTAAATATGAACAATTTTATCATTTTATTCAATTTCTTATTATACACAAAAAATTAGTAATAACTTTTATTTCGGAACGGAGAAAATATAAAATAATAAATAACTAACTGAGCACGTATTCATCATATTTGAAAAGAATTGGTTTTTATTAATGTATTATCACGATATGGTTTTTACGAATTATAATGACAGTCATTAATATCTTTTCTCCAAAAAAAATAAAAAAAATTGTTATATTATTACCAAAAAATTTATATATATTTTAGTAATGAGTATTAGGAAATTAAAAATAAGACGTGGAAGCATTTAATGCATGAATTTTGTCTATCTTTCAATGTATATTTTATTATTAATAGTGAGAATTGTAGCAACAATTTATAAATAGAATTGTATTTAAAGTATACATATTAGGACTCATTTGTTATTCATGTAAATAGAATTTTGTGAAACTATTAAATCTTCTTATAGAATTATCAAGTATGTGGTACTAATTTGAAAAATTAGGATAAGTAGTTTATTATGTGTTAAGTTTGTTGTTTACACATGATTAGGTGGCCAAATCAATGGAGAAACTAATCTGTGAATCCATAGCCACCCCAGATGACTCGAGAAAGGAAGAACTGGAACAAATGAAGAACCAAAAGGCCCTAATAGACCGTAAAGCTGAGTCATTGGTCCGACGCGAACTCTATTGTGGGCTTGGCTGCATGGTACTCCAGACTCTGGGCTTTATGAGGCTAACTTTCTGGGAGCTGAGTTGGGATGTTATGGAGCCCATTTGCTTTTTTGTGACCTCGCTTCACTTTGCTCTTGCTTATGGGTTTTTCCTTAGGACATCCAAAGAACCTAGTTTTGAAGGGTTTTTTCAGCGTAGGTTCAAGGTGAAGCAAGCCAAGCTGATGAAGAGTCACAACTTTGATGTGGAGAAATATGAGGAACTCTGCAAAGCCTTTTATCCGAATAGCAGTATTATCTAGTCAAAATACGTTGTGGTAGGCATAGCAAGACAGTTTTCCGAAAATTTAGAAAGGGAAAATGACTAACTTTTGAATGTCATCTATCTAGTATGTAAAGGAGCAAGTTTTTGTGGAGTTGGTGCTTGAACATCAACTAGTTCATATTACTTGCCAAGGCAGACAAGTTATTTACCATTGTTGCGCCGCACTCTCTTCACTTGTGAAAATAGCAAACATTTCTAATAAACATAAGAGTATTATTATGATGCAACAATAATGTGTGTGTGTATATATATATATATATGTTTGTGTGTGTGTATTTTAATTTTATTCTTGCGTAGAGGACCAATTCACAGCAACCGTTATTATAGATCTTTTATGAGTTGATAAATCTTTGGTGTCTATTATACTTCTTAGCTGTGTGCGCTAGTTAATAAGAGTTTTTTTTTGGAAATTAATATTTTATTTTGACCGTTGTTATAGGTTTATAGCAATAATTTACCTGTAAAAATATCAAAAAATCATGTAAAAATATCACTTTCCCTTTTCTTTTCACTTCTTCTAATCTCTTTCTCTAAGTTTTAATACTCTATAAATGATTTAATGTAAATAAGGAAGGCGACCTGTGCGAGATGCCGCAAGTAAAAAGCTGTACACTAACTTTATGTCGTTGCAAAATTATAATGTTACAGTCATTTTATTTTATTTTATTACACTATTATCAATGTATACATTCAACGAAAAATTATTTCATACTGCTGCAGCAAGTTAACAATATACTATCCTCTCTTACATATTTGTAAACCTCACTAGAGGCGGGTCCCATAAATATATGAGAGAAAAAAATATATTGTTCACTTACTTCAAAAATATGGAATAATCTCTTACACTCAACACTATCCAACACCACCAACAAATATAAAATTGTCACTATCCACCACCACCACCTCACAAAAGTTATGCCACTTACAGATCCACTACTGCCATTAGACCCATCAACTCTTCCAACGTCTATTAGCAACCAACAGATTTAAAAACATCGGCCAAATTGAAAAACTAAACGTCGTTTGTTTGGATGAAATTATTTTAGAACGGAATAAAATGAAAGTTGGAATTAAAATCAGATCATAACAGAATCAGAATTAAAACTTTATTCAATAATTTGACACATTACTTAAAAGCTATATTCGAATTGAATGAAATAAAATATAATGACTAAAATATCTCTATATTCATATATAATATTGTTATAATATAAATATAATATATACTAATACATATAATATTATATACTATACTAAATATTCTATATATATTAATTCTATATATACTAAATTTCACTTGATTTATTTTTAATATATATATATATATATATATATATAGTCCTCTAAAATAACGTCGTATTAAGAGGAAGCGCACCCACATAAATGTAATATCCAGCACATCCCTTTGTCACTATAAATAATAAAAATTTCACTTATTTATTGTTGAAAACCTGCCAAAAAGATTTTCAAATGCGAATCTATGTCTCAAGTCATTAACTAAATGAGTAATGTTAATGATCTCAAATTTTGATCACCCATGACATGATTGAATATTTAAATGATAATTTATGGTATTAGTCAATCATATACGATCTATTTAACTAATATTATAATAACACATCATTTAAAAAACTTTTTAAAATAAAAAATTTAAGATTTCTAACATAACTCTAAATGAATTTAGGTATGGTTAATGTTTGAAAAGTTCACCTTATATTGTGGCAGGCAATGGGACTTTTATTTTTGGAATTAATGTAAGGAAAGATGCACTCGTATACTCAAATAAATATACATCAAAAATGAAAATTATATACAAGCCTATGACCAAATCTTCAAAGCGAACCTGTTTATATATATAGGACTCGTGTGTAATAGAGAATTTTAAAGTTTACTGTGGACAAAATAATCAACTAAAGTACGACTTCAAAATTTAATGAAAATTATGGTATATAGAGTTTTGGGTTGGGATGCTGCAACTTGTTTTTTCCATTTTATTTCAAGACCATAAAATAAAAAAATAATAACTTATGTCTCTCAAAAACTGGCTTATTTTGATTTTTTAATCAAATTGACCAATTTTAAAATTAATAATTAAATATATTTATTTATATTTTTAAACCTGTAAAAATTGAAGGTGATATAAATTTGACATAATTTCTTATGGTTATAATTTTTTCACCCGCCTATATTTATAAGAAAATATTATAAATTATAATCATAAAAATGATTAATCTAACTGAAAAAGTCAAATTAAGTAAATTTTTACATGACAAAAGGAGTAATTAAATTCCAACAAAAAGAAAAATCCCATAATAGCATCAAATCCATGTGGCAGAGACGTTTTTTTAAAAATTAAAAGAAAATTCTACAAGTCCTTCGATGGTACGTCTACGTCTAATCTGCTCAACTGGTATATCATTGATGAAAATATTACGAAAAAATGATTATTATTTTTATAAAAAAAATCCAAATGGAATATTAGAATTTTGCAGAGAATAAATACTCAGATGCCTTTTATTGCGTGAAAATAAAATCTACAAGGACACTGGCTATCTATTTGTCGCACAAAATTTCATTAGATTGAGAAATGTTACTACTCCATTTGATTTATTCTGAAGAATGTTTGGATTTTCTAAAAAGGAGCATGGCATCTATTCTAGAATAATTAATGTTTGTAGGGTATTTATTTATTTTGTTGATTTAATTATGTATATGTATGTTCCTCAGAAAGGGTATGTTAAGATGAGTATTTCGTTAAGCCTAATCCGGTAATTTATATTGGGTTAGGCCCAATGGACCATCAGCTTGACAGTCTCTTATGAGGATTTCTTGGTCCGTTAGGCTTTGGTTGGGTTCCTAAGACCGCTCGGATGATGACTACTTATTACATCTAATCCTAATTAGAGTGGAGTCTTGCGTCCTAAGTGGCTTAGGATAGTTACCTTCCTATTCAACTACTATTTCTCCGATGAACATTCCTATTAAAACTGGTAAGTGTTAAAATAAGTGTTATAAATACCCGGTCAATAATAAAGGTGAGGGTTACGCTATTTTACTCTACTAAATACTTAAGCCTCCATTGTTGACTTATCTTGAAACCTTCACTAATACTCACACCGGAGGAGTCCACCGACGACCCAAGCCGTTAGAACTTTTGTGCAGGTATTCTTTTCGGACGGCCAGCAGAACGTGCGGACGAAATTCTAGCGTTAACATTGGCGCTAGAAAGAGGGCCAAATATTTAGTACCAAGTAAATTTCCTATCGAAAATAATCGACATGGAGACTTCACAATCACAGAGTAATTCACGACGACCACCACCCTCTCAATCTCGCTGGGAGACGATAACAAATAAAGAACGTTGCCTCCAATTAATCTTCGACAAAAAGAAAGCTTTGGACATCCAACAGAAAGAGCTTGATAAGCAATATCAGGAACTGACCGAGACCGAAAACGATCTTTTGAGTCAAAGAGGCTCGGCCTCCCGCTCAGAACATCGTAACCGACGAGACGACAGACACCCGCAACGATGTGGGGGTGAAGCACAAGAGCGAGACAGGGAGCCGGTCCATTCCAAGTCAATTTGGACAACAGATTTGCGGAAGCGAGCTAGATCATGATCATGGAATCGATAAACTTTTGCCTGTTGACTTTATTTTTGAAATTAATTATCCAGAATGGCTCGCTAATGTGGTGCTGGTAAAAAAATACAACGGGAAGTGGAAGATATGTGTAGACTACACAGATTTGAACAAGGCGTGTCCTAAAGATTACTATCCATTCCCGAGCATCGACCGGTTAATCGATTCTACCTCGGGACATACAGTAGTGAGCTTCCTGGATGCTTTCTCGGGATATAATCAAATCGCTATGATGGAAAGTGATATCCCGAAGACCGCCTTCATCACTCACCGAGAAATCTATGTCTATAAAATCATGTCCTTCAGCTTAATCAATGCGGGAATTACATACCAACGAATGATGAATAAGGTATTCAGTAGCCAGATCGGGAGAAACATGGAAGTCTATGTTGACGACATGATCGTCCGAAGCATGAAGGAAGAAGGCCATTTATCCGACTTGAAAGAATGTTTCGAGAATGTCAGATCCCACAACATGAGACTCAACCGAACTAAATGCACTTTTGGCCTCGGGTCAGGCAAATTTTTAGGATATATCATTAGCCGAAGAGGGATAGAGGCAAATCACGAAAAGATATCGGCTATCCTGGAAATGCAGCCACCAAAGAACTTTAAAGAAATACAATGGTTAACGGGAAGGTTAGCAGCTTTTTGTCGATTTGTGGCTCGCTTAGCGGAGAAATGTCTCACTTTCTTCGGCATTTTGAAGGGAGCTCAAAATCAGAAGACATTTCTATGGACCGAAGACTGCCAGGAGGCCTTTGACCAGATCAAAAGGTATATCTCTTCTCCACCAATACTTAGTAAAGCCCTTCCCAAAGAGGATCTATAACTATATTTGTCTGCTTCATCTTTGGCAATTGGGTCAGCTTTGATAAGGGAAGATTCAGAAGGGCAAAAACCTGTCTATTACGTAAGCCATGCTATTCGGGATGCTGAAATAAGATACTCAAATCTAGAGAAGTTGGCTTACGCATTAGTTATCTCGAGTCGTAAACTCCGACATTACTTCCAGATGCGGACTATCCTCGTCCTCACAGATCAGTTTCTTCGAAAAGTTCTTTATAGACCAGAGTCACCGGGAAGGCTGGCAGCAT